>JADRCD010217611.1:5052-22117 GCA_019843815.1 Montemys delectorum | reverse complement strand
TCATACAGACTCTACAAGAACACAAATGTCAGCCCAGGCTACTATATCCAGCAAAACTCTCAATTATCATAGATGGAGATAACAAGATATTCCATGACAAAACAAAATTTACATAATATCTTTCCACAAATCCAGCCCTACAAAAGATAATAGATGAAAAACATCAACATAAGGAGCAAAACTACACCCTAGAAGAGGCAAGAAGGTAATCTTTCAACAAATCCACACAAACCTAATTCCACCTCTTACAACAAAAACAACAGGAAGTGACAATTAGTTTTTCTTAATATCTTAATATGAAAATTAATATTACCAACATATCCTAATCGATTGAAATCCAAAAATATGAGGAATTAGAAATTTGTTGATTGTCATCCAATGGTCTCTCTAATTTGGTAATTGGAGAAATAGGTCCAACACTGTACAATCTATATACATTTTCAGCTTGTTTGTTTGTGACAGTGTCTTGCTGTGTACAACATAAGGGTCTTGAAATCTTGCTTCTCCTATCTCAGTCTCTCTATTAGTAGTATTGTTTATTTCATGTCTTTACACTATACTATGGTTTTCAGAACAGCTTATATATTTCAAAAATATTTATATACCCAAAAGAAACTTAGATGATGAACTAGGGAGGTTGCTTATAAGAGAACAACAAAGAGTGAGACTGAATGCTTTGCTTAACATTTGTAACTCTTGTATCAAGTTTGAAGAAGAGGACTTTATAAGTTACACTTTCTTTGAGATGAATGCTTTTCCAAATTATCACAGCTAATGAACCAAATTCTTACCCTCACTCAATGTCTGTGCCACCCTCCAAGCAGAAACATTGTTCACTCAATCAGTTGGTGAATGACTTTATGGATAGACCATCTTAATACCTACACCATTTCTTAAATGAATGTAACCTGTTCTCTGTGGGCTGAGAATAAAGTCACTCACTCAAGTCAAATAGCTTTGATCATAACAGGAAGTTCGTTTCCAAAAATCGAGCCTACAATTCATTTCTTGGTGCAGCAGAACTATCAACT
The DNA here is from genome assembly GCA_019843815.1 of Montemys delectorum. Taxonomy (NCBI): domain Eukaryota; kingdom Metazoa; phylum Chordata; class Mammalia; order Rodentia; family Muridae; genus Montemys; species Montemys delectorum. The sequence goes on along the minus strand of JADRCD010217611.1, from coordinate 21,086 downwards.
CTCAGCTTAGCTACGATGGAGGTAAAATCCTTTGGTAATGTGAGGGTCATTGAAGTATAACCTTATTACAATGAAATCCAATGTTGAAAAATTGTTCTTATTTTGGGCTTGTACCACAGTAAGAGCCAAGATTTTAAACTCTACTAAATACAAAACAAGCAAAAAGACTTTATATATTTATGTTCATTTAGGAAAATACCAGTAGTGATATATTATTTTGAAGTATACAGTTAATATGTTTGGAGTTATTTAAAATTTATATTGAGAAAAATGTATTTTCACTATTGCTGTAGATGAGCATCTACATAAGACTGTTAAATTGATTGGTGTTTTATATCAAACAACTTTTATAACACTTATTTGTATTGTTATAATATCTCATAAACTTTAAGGAATATGACAAAAAAGATATTGTAGGTATTGAAGGGGGGTCTCTGGGAGGAGTGGGGGTACAAAAGGGAAACAAGAATGTGATTTAATTCTATTTACTTAAAATATGTTTTTAAATGTTAACAAATTCAGATAAATTGAAATCATGTAATTTTTCTCATCATAATGCAATAAAAGTTAAAAAAAAGAAAAAGAAAAGGAAAGTAACTCCTGGTAAACTAACCATGGGATCCCTTTTAACAAGCCGAGGACCATTTTGAATACTCTACAGAATATTCTACAGCAGTTCTGGAGATGACCAGAGTGCTTGCGCTGGCTCCTGAGGGTGTGGCCCCAGCTGGGACTATTTTAAGAATCCCATAGTGGACTTTGCTGCAGCAATTTCCACCCAGGCCAGAAGAGCACTGCACCTAGTGAGTCAGCAGGACTGTTGCAATTTGTGGGTACAAAAGAGACAAAGCTATGCTTGGTAAATCCACAATCCTTCATCAGCATCAGCATGAAGGTCTACTGAGATTGGTGCAAACACCCCTGGCTATCTAAGTAGGGCATCTGCATCTCTTGGAGACCCAGCTGGGGGATGCTCTGTGTTGCTGCTGCTACTGCTGCTGCTGCTGGTGGTGGTGTGTGTGTCTGTGTATGTCTGTGTAGTGGAGGACAGAAGGCCTCATCGGGTGTCCACCTCTATTATTCTTCCTTTGAGACATGGTCTATCACAGAACCCAGAGTTCACTGTTTTGTCCAGATTGGCTGGCCATTGAGATCCCAGGGTCTGCCTTTCTCCTGTGCTGAGGTTATAGACTTATGCTACAGCACTTGGTTTTTATGTAAGTGCTAGAGGTCTGAACTCAGCAAGCCACTTTCCCAGACCTTGGGGGGTCAAACAACACTTAGGTCAACCAGGGTGACCTAACACCATCAGAAAACACAGATATTTACATTACGGTTCATAACAGTAGCAAAATTACAGTTATAAATTAGCAATGAAAATATTTTTAAGGTCGGGAATCACCCCAATGTGAGGGATGTATTGAAGAGTCACAGTGTTAGGAAGGCTGAGAACTGTGGCTTTACAGGCATCACTTGAGTGCTGTTTTCTTGCCTGCTTTTGATCCTCCTCATAGAGCAGGCTGAGCTGTCAACAGTGAGAAAGAGCTCTGTGACAGCAGAGCAACCGAGGGCCGAGCTGTCAAAGAGCTGGATCCAGGGCCTTGCAGCTGTGCAGCCTGTTAAGCCTTGGAACTGGGCACATCCTTCTTCTACAGGGCTGAGGAGGGGCAGGTGTGATCTGAAATCCACGGAGCCAGACACAGAAGCAAACTGTGAGATCAATCGTGCAGATCGATCTCTGCCACCTCTTTATGCAAGTAGCCCATTCTAATCGCCAGTGGACAAAAGAGGAAGAGGAGGTGGAGGAGGTGGAGGAGGAGGAAGAAGAAAACATCAGATAATAAAATGTGAGCCCTTGACTGACTAGTGATTGCTAGTTCTAAAGACAGAAACAGATGAGGAGACACAGACAGCCTCTAGAAGCAGGAAAAACCAAGAGATGAAGACCCCTCAAAACCAAGCCAAAACACCAGAACTCTGCATGGCTAACGCCTCACTTTTAGCCTACAGAAGTTATGTGCTTGTGCTGTTTAAAACTGTGTTAACCTGTTACTTTGCCCATAGACAATGAAGAGATGGTAAAAGTGAAGACCTGAGCACAAAGGTATGTGCTCTAAGCACAATGGGGTTCCTAACAGAGGCTCTGCACAGCACCTAACAGCCATTCTCCCCCAGCCTCAGGAACACGTCCATGCTAGCAAACATTCAAGGCCAGGGCTCTGGGTAGGATGGACTAGGCACACTCCTCCCAACCTGTCCCACTAACTCTTAGCTTTTCTAATAAAACAAACAGGAAGGCTCTAAAGGTGGTGACAGACTGGGGACACAAGTAACAATGTGGTGGGGAATCCTCTGGGGATTTTCTGTTTTGTGTTCCTTTTGCCTTGAGTATGTGGCCTGGCTGCTAAAGAAGTCTACTGGTGAGTACAGCAAAATGCTCTAAGACAAGCTTAGTGAAGGGACGGAGGGACAGAGAGCCGAGCAGGCCCGACAATAAGGAATGTCAAAAACACATGCAGGAACAAAAGGCAGTTGATAAACCACCGTGTGAGCAGGGGTGTCTATGATCCTACGCTACCCTTGTCTGTAAAGGTCAAGGGGGGAGCCTGGGCTTTTCCTCCTTGCTCGAGAATAAGAGATCATACTCCCATCTTCATCTAGGGAGGTGAGAGGAAGTCACATAGCTATCTCAACTTTGACTTGGACCCAGCAGGAATGCAGACCCTCCTCTGGGGCATCTGTGGAGGCTGAGCCAGGAAACCTCTATACCCATAGGTACAGAGTGAGGGATTCATGCTAACAACAGAGTCACTACATAATCCTGTTAGGTATTTCTGTGGTTGTGATCAAATATCCTGCCTGCAAAAGCAGCTTAGGGAGTGGGGGTCTACTTGGCTTTGGCTCACAGTTCGAGGATGCACTCCATGGTGGAGAGGTAGGCACGGCAACAGAAGCTTGAGGAGGCAGGTCATGTTGCATGCACAGTTAGGATGCAGAGTGACAAAGACCAATTCCGACATAGCCCATACTCGGGAATTATGTGACACACATTTGATGACATCACTCATAAAACCACTTCAGTAAGCAATTATGAGCACCCTTAAACCAAATGAGGAAATAAAGAATGGGCTTAGTAAACTCCAGAAAGCAAGTGGGAGACGCAGGAGATACAAGGGAGGAGGGTCAGGATGTTTGAACTAAAAGCTATAAGAATGGTATCCAGAGCTCACGGGATGAGCTCAGCAGCACACTGGAGAGGACAGAGGAAATGAACAGTGAGGCAGAGCAACAGAAATCATCCAAACTCCACAGAGCCTCAGGAGAGCCTCGCCCATAACGGCAGAGCAGCACGTGTCAGTGCAGTGCGAGGAGAGGAGAACTTGTGGGCCGAAAAATTGTTCAAGGGAAAAATGGCTGAAAATACCGCACATTTAGCAAAACAGACAATCCTATAGACTTCAGGAGCTGAGCAAAGCTCTCTAAATTAGCTAAAACCGAACCAAACAGCACCCCGACCAAACAAAAAACTCCATCAAGGCACATCAAAATAAAACATTTCAAAAACACGCAAATAAAAAAAATTCTCATTGGCAAAAGAAAAATGACATCTTGTCTATAAAGGAAAAATGATTCAAAGGATAGAAAGTTTCCCATCTGAAACCAGAAGCCAGAGGAAACGGCCCAACATTTTTCAAGTGACAAAAGAAAACTGTCAGTTCAGAATTCTGTGCCCAGTGAAGATATGCCTTAGGAATGCAGGGTGGAGAAAAGTTTATTCAGACTGAAGGAAACCGAGGGAATTTGTAGCTCCTATAACTACCCTATGAGAACAGCCATAAGAAGTTACTGGCACACAAAGAAAACAAGGAACGAATGGACCGTGGCATTGCCCTGCCTCCCACACCTGACTTCATACAAAAATTATCTCAGAGCCAGGCAAGTGGCACCCACCTATAGTCCCAGGTACTGGCAAGGATGCATGAGAGCTGCTTAAGCCCAGATGTTCAAAGTCAGCAGGGCAACACTGCAGAATCTACCACAAAAGGCAGCGTAAACACAGCCAAAGACCAGAATTTAAAAACCAAAACATAAAACCCCTCCAAGAAAGCCGAAGAAAGTCACTGTGACTTTGATGTTGACAATGGTTTCTGGACTATGATCTATATTTGATTACAAGTTAAGGCCTTTATATTTATAAGTACATCATGAAGACAGTGAAAACAAAGGCTGGGAGAGAATTTGGCACTTTAAGAGATCTAGCTGCTCATCTAGAGAGCTCAGGCTGGATTCCTAACACTTTCAGGGTGGCTCGGAATTGTAACTCCAGTACCAGGAATCCAGTGCCCTCTTCTGGCCTCTGTGGGGCATGCAAATGGTGCATGGTCTTACATGCAGATAAAACATCCATACACTACACACACATACACACACACACACACACACACACACACACACACACATATATATATATCATACACGTTATATATACATATATATGTGTGCATATATATGTGTACACACACATCTCTATTTACTTATTTACTTATTTAAAAGAAGCCAGTCATATGAAATAGCACACTGCAACATCACATCGAAATGAAATATCCAGAGGAGGCAACTCTACTTAGGAAGAAATTAGATTAGTGGTTTTCTAGGAGAGAAGAGAAAAATGCAGATTAGGGTGTGAGAGCTAATGGGACGGAGTTTCTTTCTGCACTAATGAAATGTTCTAGAGCTGAGAGAAGAAATCATTGTATGTAGTTATGTGAACATACAAAAACATTTTAAAAAGTAAAACTCCAGGACTGGAGAGACACCTCGGTGGTCAAGAGCTAGAGGACTAGGGGCTGGAGAGATGGCTCAATGGTTGAGAGAACTTGCTGTTCTTCCAGAGAACTGGATTCAATTCCCAGCAACCACATGGCGGCTCACAGCTGTCTGTAACTCTGTTCTAGAGGATCTGGACCCTCACATAGCCATGCAGGCCGAGAACATCAATGCTCATAAAAATCAATAAACCTAAAAAAAAAAAAAGGAAAAGGGCCAGAGGACTCAAATTCAGTCCCCAGCACCCACATGAGTGGCTCATAACCACCATAATTCATGCTTCAGGGCATCTGATGCTCTCTTCTGATCTTTGTATACACCTATACTCACATGTACAAGTGTGCAAATGCATGCACAGAGCATACAAACAAACAGATATTTTTAAAAAATAAAGCTGAAAATACAAAATATTATCACAAATGGAAGTTTAGAACTAGAAAGGAAGAAAGAGATTTTAAAGGCAGAGGAAACTGCCTGGTGGCGGTAGCTCATGCCTTTAAGGGCAGCCTGGGCTACACAGAAAAACCTTGTCTTTAAAAAAGTGAAAACTAGGCTGGGCGGTGGTGGCGCACGCCTTTAATCCCAGCACTTGGGAGGCAGAGATGGCGTATTTCTGAGTTCAAGGCCAGCTTGGTCTACAGAGTGAGTTCCAGGACAGCCAGGGCTATACGGAGAAACCCTGTCTCCAAAAACCAAAAACCAAAAAAAAAAAAAAAGACCAAAACCCAAGCCAAACCTAACCAAAACAAAACAAAGAAAAAAGAGCAAAAGAAAACACAAAGCAAACCTGCTTGGTAATTTGGTAATTAAATTCACGTAAATGACTCAAACACAGTATAAGGAAAAGTCAATGACCAGCTTGTTGGATTTCAAACTATCCTAACTGATATGAGAAATTTGCTTCTTTATATGCCATGTGAAGGCTGAGAGTAAAGGATGACACACCATGCAGACACTAACTGAACCAAAGGCTTGACTGTATCATCAAATTAATTAGACTTCAGGGAGCAGCAGGTGTTGTCAAGGGGCTAAGTATTTTGGCACATAACTATACTTGGGGGGCTGAGACAGGAGGACTACAGCGTGAGATCCTGTGTAAACACAAAGTTTTCAGGACAAAGAAAATTTCCGGAGACAGATAAACCCATGAGGGAAGAGAAAAGGGTCAATGGAGTTGATGTGGTATATAGAGCACATGTTCGCACACAACTGTGCTATATATTAATATAGCAAACAACAGAACTGCAGAATCTGTGAAGCAAACCTGACAGACCTGGACACAGAACCAGACACCCCCACACACCAGGAGACTCATCATCCTTCCTGTGACAAGCATAGAGCAACAGGACTGAACATTAACAAGGAAAGAAGAATCCAGCACCATGCAACAGCCTGTACTGAGATTTCTGTAATGCTCTACACAACAACAGCTTCAAGTGCGTAGACTTTCTGGATGCCCATGGAAGATTAGCCACTATAGAACAAACAAACCTCAACAAATTTAAAGGAATTAAAATCACACAGACTTGCTCTGTAACCATAACGGGATCAAAGTTGAAATCAATACAGAAAAACAATTGGGAAAATCTCCAAATACTTGAAACTAGGTGGCACATTTGTAAATAATCCATGGCATGGGGGAAATATGAAGGACAACTGAAGAAGCAAGAGCGTGGTGATGAACTGAGGGGGAATGAAAGCAACACAGCAAGACACAAGAGGAAGCCAGCACTGAGAAGGGAAGCCACAGCACCGAGAGCCTTGAAGAATGAAGGGACATGGAATAGCCATCATGTAAGCGCTCACCTTGGAGAACCAGAGCAAAGTAAGCCCAATAGAAACCAAACAACGGAAACAACAACAACTTGAAATCAATAGAACTGAAAGCTGAAAAACAGAAGGAAATCAGTGAAATCAAAACAGATCCAATGAAGAGATCGACAATGCTACCACACTTCTCGACAGCTAACAAACGCAGCACCAGGACTGAAGCACAGACCATTTACACGCTCTGCAGAACAAAAATGGCTGTAAGGGAATAGTACAAACCTAAGAGACAAAACTTCAGCAACTGAGGTAAAGTGGACCAGTTCCTCAGAGAGTACAACTACCAAACACATTGGCCGTGAAATAGAAAATTTTAATTTCCCTGTAATTACCTAGGAAAAACACCGTAAAGAAGGTTCCAGAGGGAAACCCTGTTGGGGGCAGGGGGAGGCAGAGAGATAGTTCCAGGTTCAGAATTCTGTTAAATGTCTGAAGAGTTCTAAATTATTTTTGTTCAATCTGAAAATAGAAAAGGAGCGAAAGTTCTCATTTTATGAAGTCAGCATTAACTAGCTCACAGACCATGAAAATAATAACACAATAAACCACAGACCAGAATCCCTTGTGAGCCACAGGAAAAACATCCAGGGCAATCTAAAATAAAAGCATTGATCTGTATGACAATAAAAACATAACATGAAAATGGAGAGAAAATCAAGGCAGGGCTCAGACACTTAACTATGTTGATAATCCCAGCCTAGGAAGGTACAGAAAAATTCTACACCAGGCTTAAACAGGGTTTACTTCAGGGTACAAGGCTGATTCAGTCTCTGAAAGCCAGTCAGTGTAGTCTCTCACTGTATTAGCTTCATATTGCTGCTGTAACAAACTACAGCAGCTTAAAGCAGACGAGACTACTCAGCAGTTAAGGGCCCTTCCTGCTCTTTCAGAGGACTTGGGTTTAGTTCCCAGCACTCACATCAGGTGGCTAACAACAGCCTGTAACGCTAGCTCCAGGAGATCCAGTGATTTCTTCTGGCCTGTCTATGGGCAGCCGAATGAATTATCTTCCGGTTGTGGAGATCATAAATCTACAATCTTTCCTTCGAGAGATAAATTGATAGGGCTGTGTTCCTTCCTGGAGGTTTTACAGTATACTTTGTTTTCTTTCCTTTCCTGGCTCTTAGAGCTACTTGTGCTCTTTGGCTGTTGTCCCTTTCATCTTCAAAGACACGATAGCCACTTGAATCATGTCTCTCTGACAGATGATATCGCCTCCTCCTTCCACAGTTAAGGACATTTGATTACATTTGAGCTGCCCAACACAAAATAACTTCCCCATTCTAAATCAGTTTACCAGCACCCTTACTTCAATCTGTAACTCCAACCCACTGCACCAGGGACCAGAGCATGGTCGAAGGGATTGTTATTATTCCACCTTCCATGTCACACCCTTAGATTGTCCACAAGATTCATCAGCACCTCTCAAGGTCCCTGTCCAAGATGACCCAAAGTCTCAGTCCATCTCACCAGCCCCAAGTCTCCAGATAATTCTGCTCAAACCAGATATGGGTGGTGCTCCACATCTAAAATGTTCTGAGGAAAGATTATCTACCTATGCACTGACTACTCAGATTATTTTGGGTTTCCCCTGAGCTCTAGGCTGGAACATATGTGAAGCCATTTCATGTTTTAAGTGCTGATCTGAATCTATCCCCACAGGCCTCTAGTTAGTCACTGGTACCCATCCCTCAGGTCAAAAGCTGTAGCTTTGTGTCCTGGGCTCATTTGTCTTTCTTATATCTGCATTTAGTGGGAATTGAGAACAGGTATGTGCACGTGAATGTGCATGCATGCATGTGGATGCATGTGCCACCCACTCTACCACTAAGCTACAGTTTTAGTCTCACAAGTGCTGGTTTTACCTTCAAAACCTGCAGCTCAGTGTTCCCACTCTTCATTTTCAGCCGTGTAAAGGAAGCACTCTTGCTGTCCTCCTGTGGCCACTGCTTGTCTTTGTTCCACACAAAGGCCAGAGCGGCAGCACTGAGGTACCAGTTCACCTACTTGCTGCCTTACAAGCATTCTTCCTAATATACACAGATTAGAGTCGGAGTTCCCACCACTGCTGTTAAGCTTAGAGTCTAGCTCCTGCCTAATTCTCAGGCCTCAGATCTTCCCCGACTCCTTATCATCCTGCCCAGAGAACTCTGCTGGGGTCCCCGCATGCTCATGAATGTCAGGGCCTTTTCCCCAACTGCTCACCATTTGGAGCATGGTTCACCCACGGCTTGTCCAATCTCCCTCTTCTGGTGGACTGTCCCCTGCTTAAGGATGGCTCCTCCTTTGCTTAGTGTCTCCAAGGCCCAGTCTGCCCCTGACTTGTTTAAAACAAAAAACAAAAGAAATTCTTGCATGTAGTGTCTACAGAGGCCAGAAGAGGGCATTGGATCCCCTGGAACTGGAGTTACAGTTGGGAGCCTTCTTGTGGGTGCTGAGAACCAAACCCATGTCTACTAGAAGAGCATCAAGTGTTCTTAACAATTGAGCCATATCTCCCTTTTTCTTTACCTAGTCTCTTCCTACCCAGCAGCTTTTATGAGAACAAGGACTTCAATGTTCTGAATGGTAGGTGACAGTGTACATTCAGTTGATAAATGACAGCCACCCTCAAGCAGCAGGAACAAATTGATATGCTATTTTTGCCTCTCCTTTCTGTTTCGTGTCCTGCAGGCTGCACTTCCTGAACAGTCATGAGATAATGGAGATTACAGGCATCCTTGCTTTGTTCTTGATTCAAATAGCAAGGTCTCTAGAGGCTGTGGTTAAACATAATGCTGGCTGTGGTATCAAGGAAAACCAACCTAGAGTAGTCTGAGAAGGCATGTCAAATGAATGCTTTTCTCATGATTTATCAAATGTTCACTGCACCCATGGCTACTTGACTTTGAGTCCTGTGCTGTCTCTGAAGCCAGACTGATGACTTCTTTCACAATGACCTTATCAGTTCCAGTGGCAGTTATGAAGAGACTGTGTGCCTCTTTCTGTCCTCACAACCCCCTCAGGACACATAGCCCAATGCTGAGACTTGGAGCTGAGAACGGAAAGGGACATCCCTCGTCTCTTCCCCAATACCTGTTTTTCGTGTGGAGGTCACAGCAACCTTAGTTCTCAGTCTTCCAGTGCCATCTACCTTGGTTGCCTGCGTACTAGCTGCTGGTTGGTGAGTTAGTTCTTCACCTCCCCAGTGCTGGAGTTACAGCATGCATGTCACCATATCTGGTATATTTTCTTTTTTAAAACATGGTTTCTGGGGGTCAAACTCAGGCTCTTATGCTTGCATGGCAATCACTTTTACTGATGGAGCTTTTTTCTCAGCTCAGAAGCAGCAAGCTCTTGGTGCCAGTGAAGCAAGAAGTTGGGCCAAAGGTGCTGACATGAGAGCTGATCCCAGTGGCAGACCAGGGTAGGGGTGGGGATACTCCACCTGCTGCAGGCAGTCCTTCCCTTTATCCCTCCTGACATAAAGGAGAATGGCATTTGTCACCTGGTGGAGAGGAAGGACACTGCTCAACTTAGCTGTGGGCTTATTGAGGTTTGGAACATCCTTATTAATACAGGTTTAATTTAAAAGTTAATTTTAGGGTTTTTCCTGTCTAATCACTTTAAATGTACATAAAACTAGTTATGACTACTGACAGAAGTAAATGGGAGCAACTAGCTAATAAACATGATTCAGTTCAATCATTTTTAAATGTGTTGGTGGAGAGATGGCTCAGTGGTTAAGAACATCTGCTGTTTCTTCCAGAGACCCATGTTGGTACCCAGAACCCATGTTAGGCAGCTCACAGCCAAAACTGTAACCACAACTCCAGGCGATTCAGTCTTTCTCCTTGACATTCACATGCACATACCCACACGCACTCGCATACACCCACATAGTTAAAACCAATCTTAAAGATGTAAGTGTTGACCTTTTTTAGCTCTGGAAATCACTGTATGGACCAACTGGCTTCAAATTCACAGGATTCTCAGCCTTTGCCTCCAGATACTGGGATTAAAGGCATGTGCCAGGGAGCCACCTACCACTCATTCAATGTCAAGTGAAGAAATCTCCGGTGTCTAGCTAGCTAGATATCATTGCTGTCCTATCTGACAAATCATCACCAACTCCAAAGTCAATGTGTCCCCTATACATTTCTGAAGGCGTTTTACAACTTTGGTTCTTACATTTAGAACTTTTATAATGTAGAATTAAAGGTTCTCGAGGACACTGCCTTTCCCCCTCCTAAGTGAATGATAAATCTCAAAATGAGGTAGTGTTCTCATATTTTATAAGTGCATGGGTATTTTGCTTGCATGTATGTCTTTGCAACATGTATGTCTGGTGCCTGCAGTGGCCAGAAGAGGGCATCAAATCCCCTGGAACTGGAGTTACAGATAGTTGTGAGAGATCATGTGAGTGTTGAGAATTGAACCTAGGTCTTCTTGACGAGCAGCCAATGTTCATAACCACTGGGCCAACTCTCTAGCTACCTCCATTTTATTTTTAAAAAAAAAAAAGTCTTAGCTATTTTTTCTTTTTCTTCCCAAATGTAGGATTATCTTTTATGTGTATATGTGCAGATGCCCCATGGGCCAGATGAGGGCACTGGGTCCCTTGGAACTGCAGTTATGGTGTTGTGAGCTGCCTGACATGGGTGTTGGGAACTGAAGTTGGGTCCTCTGGATGAACAGCAAGTGCTCTGCTAAGCAAGTTCCTCTATCTATAGGACCTCTCTGAGGTCTACCGAGCTAGCATTAGACTTTACTGTTGCCGTTTCCAGTTTATGTGCCGTCTGCATTTATTAACCTCTTTTCTGCTAGCTTGTGGTATTAGAGTAAGACCCCTATGTCTGCAGTTGGGCTAGCAGTACTCTTAACCACTGACCATCTCTCCAGCTCCTACTTTGTAAACCTACGACCATTTCAGTTCCAACAAGAAAATCTGTTTTCCAGATAAAAGAACAAGGGAATTGGGGACCTGGCAGGACAGTGAACAAAACACTATTTATCAAGAAACCCAATAGAACTGAGAAACATTCAGGCAGCCTGTGACTGATGATTGGTGAAGAGATTCAAATTATCTTAGCCAGGTTTGGTAGTTAATCTTTAATCTCAGTACTTGGATAAAGGCTGAGGCAGGAGGACTGCTGTGAGTCCGGCGCTAGTCTGGGCTGTAGAGTAAGAGCCTGTCTTAAAAATTAAAACAAAGCACATCTTTAATTGTTACACTTCCCCAATCTCATTCTGCAGCTCTCTCCTGATTCCTTTTCTCGGTTACATCCCAATAGAGACAACCATCTGCTTCACCCACCACTAGCTATGACGAAAGGATCCAGTTGACCTTCAGTAAAACCAACGTAAGGCACAACTACTCAGAGTACTGTATATTTTCAAAGTATTTAGGAATATTTTAATTAGAAAAATAAAGGCAGTAGGATTATCTAATGGGCTCTGAAAGTACCCATGAATTAAGTCGCTCACATCCCCCCACTTAAAAAGTGAGACACATTTTTTTAAATCACAATGCTATTAAACTTTTACAATAAGAAATAAAGCCATGTTGTTAGGGTACAAAAATCTGAAATTCTGAGCATGAAAATAATTTATTAGACATCTGACTTTTCAAACATTGGGCCCATTGGAGACAGAATTAACATAGCTCACAGAGGAGAAAAAGTATTCCAGCCAACACCTGTTTCATTTCAGATTTCATGGGGAATCTCTGCATCCTGGAGGACAGCCTTACCCTAAGCATTCGTATATTCGATGCTGATTGGATGAATGATGAGAAATAGTGTGTACACAGGCGGGCAATGTCATTGGCGAATGTGATTCCAGGAATATTCTTAAGCACAAGAAACAGCACTTTCTGCAGCACGTCTTTGATAATCAAAAAAAACCCCCAAAACCCCAAAAAGGAATACCATTAGATATCACCTGACAGACAGGAAGCAGAATGTATGCATTTTGGCCAATGGGTTGCTATGGAAAAAATGTCACAATGAGATTTCTGTAAAATCAAAAAGTAAACTTTAATTAACAGCAAATTTTAATACGTGATTCTGTTACTAAAAACCAGAGTAAAGAAACTCAAGTAACAAAATGGAATTTAGGGAGGAAATGCAGGACTGTAATGTGGAATCATAGCTGCACTTCTTTGGCTAACTCATTAAAAAATGCCAATTAAATACTTTCAGTCAATTTTTATTTTTTAAAAAAGCAGCAAATCAACATCACAACTCAAGACTAACCTAAATGTGCATCGCATCTGACAGTGAAGCACACCTGGAAGTGGAGTGGAAAAGGTTTTCAAAAAACCCATCAAATATATGATCTCCAAAACTCCAAATAAACAGCACTCTTTATAAGCCTTTGTTAAGTGACTCGCAGGGATCGGAGAGGTTATTGCTATGAAACAAACCTGCAGTACAGTAGCATGAGTCTTGGGCATGAAGGAGAATCAGCTCAGCAGAGTTAAGTTGAAAACATGGTAAGAAACTGTGTGGAGGAGGGAGGGTGGGATGAGGCAGAGTCTGTAAGCCAGTTGACCCAAGAACAACAGAGATAGATCTATAACTTTCCAACTGAGACCAGGCATAGTAAATCTCCATTAAAAAAAAAAAAAAGAATGGCAATTAAAACTTACAATTCCAACAGCCCACAAACCAAATAATAATATTGTAAAAAGAAATTCAAAGTATGTTCAGAGAGCTTCACCCCACCCACTATCTCACTCTGAGCACCCCAAGGAAAATAGAAGCATCCATGACTATCACAGATGAAAACAACACGAACGCCACTGGAATCAGTTCTTCCCCACTGAGGTATAAAAATCTATATAGAAATCTCATACTATACTATAACAAATTGTACTTCTCATAATTCTTTTTAATTTCCTTTAAACCCTGTTTGACATAATTTTTATTGTTGTAAAAATGTTTTCATGATTCTGAACCTGGTTCCAGTTCTTTTCCACTTACTTTTCTATCAATATTTAATATTTAGGCTACTGATTCTAATCAGGAGATCTCTTCTTCACAAGGCACATTCAGCAGAAATGGCTGACGTGCACGCAAGCTGTAGAAAGTGCATCTATCCCGAGAGCACTTGTGCGCCTGTTTGGGGATCTGAAGGCTTTGCCACTGTTCTTGATGAAGACTCTCCCAGCCTTGTAAACATCAGTGTGCACAGTCTCACTACTTTGCAGTCTCATGTCCTGGGACAGGAAGGCTGGTTCACAGCAAGTGAAAAGCTAGGAGGTGAGTTTTAATGGCTGATAACCCTTAACATCCCACAGAAGAGGAAAACACTTTTCCTTTTCTGCTACTGAAGAATGTGGCAGAAATGTATGCTGAGGTAGCCCAGTCAATCCTTCTTTCTTTCTTTATTGTTGTTGTAAATTTGGTCTTAGAATATTTCTGGAAGGGTGACATTTCGAAGAAGCCACTGCTGGGACCGGCTTCCAGTGCAGTCTCTAATGCTGGGCACCTGGCTGTCCTCTTCTGTGGCTTTATCCAGGCACTGATTGCTGTTCACATGCTGCAGGGTCAATTTCTGAAAGTGGCAGAGGGAAGCACACAGCTTAACTAGAAAGTGGAAAAAAGCAACCCCCCAGCACCGCCCCCTCCTTTTCTTGGAGACAGCACTGCACTACTTATCCCTGGATGGCCTAGAGCCTGCTACACAGACCAGGCTGGCCTGAACTCCCAGAAATCCATCTGCCTCTGCCTCCCAAGTGCTGAGATTAAAAATGTGCACTACTGCCACCCCTCCCCCCACCACATTTTATAGTTTCCTTAAAGTAAAAAGAAAACTCCTGACTATTAACCTAGGTTCCTCCAACATATCTCCAAATGACTGTTTCCATTATTTTTCATTTCTCCTTATAGAGACTCAATACACAAGAATGCTGGAGTAGCTGAGACACAGGACAATCAACCATAAACTTAGACATCAAATCCAGATGTTATCCTCATGGTGAGGGGAGGTGTTGTAGCACATAAAAGCACAGGACCTAGACTAGGTTGCTAGCCTAGGCAACTTGGGCTTTCTTCTCACTTTTAAAATAAGTATTACAACACAGCCCATACTTTAAAAGACTCTGTGAGGCAGTAACAACAGAATTGAATTATGTGGAGCCTCACTCACAAAAGACGCTATAAATACTCAGGGAGGGAGATAGCTATTTACCTCAATGTTTACGCTTTAGATTTGATACTTTCATGCTGATTTTTAGGGTAATTTCTAAAGAGTAAATTCATAGTGACCACGATCTACAATGAATCTGATAATGTGTTCTAGACCAAAGGCCGACAATGAACTGGTGTAGAGTGCCACTGAGTGGTACCTATCAGGTCAAGTAACTGTAACCACAATAAACACATTTATCTGATTGTTTACCTATATCTTCATGTTAATGTAATTCTTTTCTCTGTAAGATCTCACTTAAAATTTTATATTCTATTTTATTTATGTGTATGGGTGCTTTGCTTGTATGTACACCTGTATGCTATGTGTATGCCCTGTGCCTTTGGAGGTCAGAAGAGGGCATAAGATCCCTTAGAACTGAACCACCACGTGGGTGACAAAAATTGAACCTAGGTCCTCTGTAAGAACAGACAAGTGCTCTTAACCACTGAGCCAGTTCTCCAGCCCCTGAACCATCATTTTCATGATGCCTCTTTTAACGGTCTTGTTAACTTAAAAGATAACAGAAACTAATGATGGCATCCATTTCTTTACTTCTAGTTCTATATTACACTGTGCTGTGTCCAAGTGAGCCCTAGCAAATGACTGTGGATGGTCCCAGCATACCGACCTGAGGTTTAGTCTCACCTACTTCAACTCTCACAGACAGATACACGGGAACTGCACCTAGAGGATGCTGAAGCTGGATGGCCAGTGACTGGGCTACCTTTGCTAAAGCAGGTGGGTGTGGCTTCCTGGCTGAGGATGGGCTTTACAGTGTGACCCAGGCTAGCAGCTAGGAAACCAGATTTTATGTGCATGTCACTTCAGTCTTCAGTTTCAGCTGAGACAAAACCAGTGCACAATTCTCCAACATCCCAAACTCCCTACAAAGGTGGTACCTATCTTTCCTTAGGCTCAAGGCCAGTATTACTACAGCAGAGGAAAACCAAGCACAACAAACCTGTGATTGGGCAGTTCTTTTCCATCCAGTTTCTAAAAACACATATTTCATTTACTTAGGGTTTTGTTTTTGGTTTTTTTTGTTTGTTTGGTTTTTTTTTTTTTTTTTTTTTTTTTGAGACAAGGCTTTGTTGTACAACCCAGGCTCCAGGCCTCTGAGTGCTGAAATTCTAAAATGCCACAACATCCAGTTTCACCATCCAGACTGACCTGCTATCCGCAGGAGGTAAGCCTCCCAAGAGACC
>JADRCD010217610.1:0-18916 GCA_019843815.1 Montemys delectorum | reverse complement strand
AGAGAGAGAGAGAGAGAGAGAGAGAGAGAGAGAGAGAGAGAGAGAGAGAAGTGTCTCAGGAGGAGAGGGAAAACCAGAATGGAGGCCAATGTGGTGTTATCAAAAGGTTAGAATAATTGGGTTAAAGACTTATTACTATCATTTGGCTCTGAAATTATTGTATTGACATCTTGTAAATTATGTTGTTACTGATACATAAATCTGATTGGCTAAGTATTAAGAGTCTTGATTCTACTGGGTAATTAGGTGTTAAGATGGCTAACCAGGGATACATGGGATGTTTCGTGAAAGCAAGAGGAACTCAAGGGCCCCATCCGAGAGATGGCCTGGTGGGAGCCATGTGGCCTCACAGAGTTGGTGGGCCAAGAGACTGAGCGAGTGAGATCACCTGGCGCAGGGGCTAACTCTAGAGAGTTGTTGGTGGCGGTAGGAGCAGAGGAGTGTGGCCTGACCCCGCTGAGAGTTGACGGGTTCATTTTTTTTTTAATATTTCCCACAACAGGCTTCAGTTCACATGGAGGGTGGGAGAGCTGACCTCACCCGCTGCTGTCCCCTAGGATGGGAAGGGTGGGGCAAGGAGGTGGGTGGAGCACAGCTGTGGGTGGGGTGGACTGGAGGTCACACTGTCAAGTTTTTTCACATGTGCCCACTGCCAGGATCCCCAAATGACCTCTGTTTGAGGGAAGAGTAGTGAGAAAGGACACAGGACCTAGGCTGGTAGCAGGCCTAGCTTCTGCCTGGCTGCCCTATGGAGGAGTCTAGGTGTCCTGAGCACAGAGAGGGGCGTATGAGAGAGAGCTGCTCTAAGCAACCCCAGTGAAAGCGGATGTGTTGACACATTCCGACTGGGGAAACGAAGGCAGGAGAACAGTGAGAACAGTGAGCCTGAGGTCAGCCTAATTACCCAGTCTATCTTAATAAAGGAGGGAACTGACGATGGTGATGGTGCCACTGGTGATGTACTCATCCTGTTCAAACACCTGAGTTCAGATCCCCAGCCACCCAGCCTGTAAACTAAGCTCCTTAAGGGTAGAGCTCATGCCTGCTTTTTCCTCTGCGGCGGCCTGGAATTTGGGCAGAGCCTGCTTGTGGAGGTCCTTCCAACATGTGGAAGCAACTCATGGTGCCACCCATGAGTGAGTGGGTGTAGGGCGTCTTCCCCGGAAACCTTCCCTGTGGTGAGCTACTCTAGTTAGAGTTGTTGCTGTCCAGTGGTAGGATGGGCTGAGGTGAGAAAAGGTGAACTCCTCATCGCCGAAGACTTTGAAGACATGTCTAGGGACGGCTCAGAGAGGAAAGTGTATGGCATGCAAGCATGAGGAACTGGATTCCCAGCATCCACATAAAACTCTGGGTATGGTGATACCTGCTTGTAATCCCAGGGCTGGGGAGTGGAGTCAGGGGAATGTGTAGAGCTCACTGGCCAGTCAGCCCAGACACATTGGTGAGTTTCAGGTGCCATAGGAAATCCTGATTCAAAAAATAGGTGGAGGGGGCTGGAGAGATAGCTCAGCAGTTAAGAGCACTGACTGCTCTTCCAGAGGTCCAGAGTTCAATTCCCAGCAACCACATGGTGGCTCACAACCATCTATAATGGGATCTGATGCCCCCTTCTGGTGTGTCTGAAGACAGTGACAGTGTACTTATACAGATAAAATAAATAAATCTTAAAAATAAAATAGGTAGAGAGTCACTGAGGAAGACACTCAACATGGAAATGTATAACACACACACACACACGAAGATATATAACACACACAAAGATATATAAAACACACAAATGAAGATAAATAACACGCACATGAAGCTGTATAACATACATACACATACACACACATGAAGGTGTGTAACAGATACATGAAAATGTATAACACACAAAGATGTGTAACACACACATGAAGATCTATAACACACACACATGAAAATGTACAACTACACACATAAGGAAGAAGAGAGAAGTTGAGAGGTTCTTGGTGAAGGAGTTAGAGCTGGGACTCCACAGCAGGTTCTAGTTGACCTGAAGAGACCTTTCTGACTCAGAGTCAGTGGTGGGCTGAACTGCTTCCCAGCCACTGGCAGCCCTCAGACACACCTGGCCCAGCAGTTCATGTGCAAATGAAGGCCACCATTATGCATACTGTGTCACATCCCCTACCCAGAAAGGACAGCATCAGAGTACACATCTACACGCACTCCACATTGTCCCCACAGACACCCAGTGGCCACCACTGCCGTCACTAATCTCCTATGCATGGAGGTCAGCCAGGCTTTGGGGTTTGTCCTCTGTCAGCACCTCTTGTCATTCCTGTTCCTAAGAGGACAGAACCACTTTTCCCAAAGATTCAAAAGTAAGATGCTCAAGCCAGGAGATTCCTAATCTCAGGCTGTGGAGTGGGGTTGAGGAGGGAGCTCTTCTTCACTCTATGGCTTAAAATAAATGGCAAGACTCACAAACATGAGATTCATCCTTTTTGGGGACCCAGTTTGGTAGAATGGGGTCAGAATTTTCAAATGTCATTATGTGAATGGCATAGCCACCAAGCCTCACCAATTTCTACCAATTCAAATAACATTTTGTTTGGACACTGTGGTGTGTGTGTGTGTGTGTGTGTGTGTGTGTGTGTGTGTGTATCTGTGTGCTTGTAGTCCAGAAGTCAATTTCAGAGATCTTCCTCAGTAGCAACCTTGAGACCAGGCCTCTCAATGGAGCTCACTGTGTGACTGGGCTGGCTGGCCACTGAGCCCCAGGAACCCTCTTATCTCCCTCTTATGTCAGTGCTGGGATTGCAAGGTAATGCCACCATGTCCAGGTTTCCCCTTGGGTTCTGGGTCTTGAATTATGCTGGCATGGTAAGCACTTTACTCACTGAGCTATCACCCCAAGTCATGTATTTCAGCTTTTTGTTTGTTTTTATGCAATGGCTGAATGTGCTGGGAAGGTACTCCACACTGTAGCCCCAGCTCTTAGACCTTTCTTTAAGGGTTTTGTTCTGAAACCGAAGCATCTGCTTGAGCCTCTTTCTAAGCAAGCTTAGACTTCATATCACTGATATATGTTAAAGAGATGCATGGCACTTAAACCAAAGCACATGCATGGGCCTCTGAATCTGTCTTACATAGCACTGGTGGTCCTTGGTCATTCCTTAAAAAGGAAGGAGAAGGAGGTCCCTTCAAGATAAGGACCACATCTGTGTGATCAACTGACACTTGGACAAATACCCAGAAGTCCCTCCTCCTTCCAATTTCTTCTAAGAAAAAACCAACACCTGTTATTTTCATATGGTCTAGGTGGCGGTGGTCATGGTTGAGACAGGGTTTCTCTGTGTAGCTATGGCTGTCCTAGAACTCCCTCTGAGGTCCAGGCTAGCCTGGAACTCAAGAGACCCAACTGACTCTGCCTCCCAAGTGCTGGGATTAAAGTTATGTGCTAACCCACTCAGCTTAGATAAGGCCTACTCTCAACATACTGCACTAAAATGACATATTATATCATTTCATATGATATAATATGATGATGAGATTAAGGTTAAAGGGCAGTGAGGCTAGAGAACCGAGGCAAAGCAAAAACCAAGCCTTTCAAGGAGTTATGGCTCTCAGCTGCTCCTTGGAACAGCATCACAGACCGGGGCTCTGAGCTTCCCAGCAGTCAAAGTGATAAGGGAAACATGAATTGCTTTCCTTTTATTCCCATCAGCAGGTGACACGGGAGCGAATGTCCTCATATATGCCCCTAAAACAGCCGTTCTCGACCATCAGGTTGTGACCCTCTCTGGGAGTGCCATATAAGATAGCCTGCATATCAGATATTTTCATTATGATTCATAACAGTAGCAAAATTACAGTTATGAAGTAGCAATGAAATAATTTGATGGTTGGGGGTCACCACAACATAGGGAACTGTCTTATAGGGTCACAGCATCAGGAAGGTTGAGGACCACTGGAAAGTAAGGATGGTTGACTGTCGCCAGGGCTGCTGGCCTAGTAACGAGGTGATAGAGACCCTGATCTCCAGACAGGACCCTGTTTCTGCCACCTCATCTCCTGTACATATGTGATTTCCCCTAAAGAAAACTTTGATCGGCGTATTACTCTTTCTCAAACAAAACAAAACAAAAACAACAACAACAACAACAAAAATCAATGCCCTCGTCTTACCTAGAGAATGACGTAGAAGAATCACAATGTGTACTCCAATATTTCTTTGAACTAATCCCAAAGTAAATGCCTAAATTCAAATTCTGCTCTTCCACTATGGCCCCGGGGCAGGATACACAACCCTTCTGAGCCTTCACATCCTTATTCCGTATCACGAAGGTGTAAAAGGGCCTCGTGCCCAGGGCTGCTGAGCCTCAGGACCAGAGGCCCCGCCCCCCTGCGCCCGGCGCTTTCCCCTTGTGTCTACAGCTTGTATTCCTGCCGGAGCTTCAGTCTGGCTGAGCCTCCTCCCTTTCTCTTTACTGAATTCCCAGCACACTTCTGGATCAGGTTCAAGTGCCACTTGAACTGGGGAATCGCCTCTGATTTCTCAATCAAAACAGCCCATTTCTTGCTCTCTTTGCCCGCAGTACAGAATTAAATGTGAGACAATCCACCAACACAGGAAATACTGGCTGTTAGCTCACACTGGAGGCCCGCCTCCTACTAGCAGCTTATCCAACCAAAATGATGCATTTCAAACAGTAACTTTAAAAGCACATTTAAAAATTTTAAATTACAATTTTACCTTATGTGCGCACACGCTCTGCACACACATATGCACGCACACAAGCTGGTGTTGGTACACCCACCATGTTGTGTTTGTGGAGGTCCTTCCACCAGGTAAGTCCCAAGCATCAAACCCAGGTTGTCAGGCTTAGTAGCCCTTTATGTGACGGGCCATCTTGACAGCCCAGTAGGTTTGTTTTGTTTGTTTGTTTTTTGTTTGTTTTCTTGTTTGTTTGTTAGCAAAGCAGAGAAGAATCATAGTAAATTCTATGCATGACATAGCTTTTGATTTATTTATTCATTGTATATAAAACATGCATTATGTCTTCCCTTCTCCCTGCCTGCTTTTTTCTTTTTTTGTGCGACACTGATTGAGCCCACAGCCCAGACCCTGCCTGGTAGTAATTGCCGTACCAACTGAACACTCCCAGTCCACAAAGTAATTTTCTTACTGGGCCAATTTACAAGCTTGAATGTCCCAGCACTAACAAGGGCTCCTAGAGGGTGAAGACCCACCCTGGGTCCTCTCTGATTCGGCTGCTTAATGCAGTGCTTGGCACACATCAGCCGATCAATAAACACTTCTCCAAGTCAGCCAGAAACTTCAGTAACTGAGGAAGACACTGCAGCCTGCAACGCAGGGGCCTGCTCTGGGGTCAACCCTGCATCCTGCCACCGTTGCCGAGGGTCCTACCAGACACTGGGGGATGGCAAGCTTTCCATGGGGATTTGAGATTGAGGCTACTGTGTATGAAGAGGAGAATGTGCTTAGTCCTTGTTTGCCTAAGATTGACTGTGAAGACCCCATGTTTATTGTTTAGAAAATGGGAGTCTTTGGGGACAGCACAGTGGGGGAACACAGAGAGGAAAAGGCCTGATGTCCATCTGATCTAACTCTCCTGAAACTGCTAACAGTCATGCTTGTTAACTCTGTCATGGTTTGAATATGCTTGCCCCAGGGAATGGCACTATTTGGAGATGTGACCTTGTTGGAAGAGGTGTGTCATTGTGGGCATGGACTTTAAGACACTCATCCTAGCTGCCTGGAAGTCCGTCTTCCACTAACAGCCTTCAGGTGAAGATGTAGAACTCTTAGCTCCTGCACCATGCCTGCCTAGATGCAGCCATGCTTCTGCCTTGATGATAATGGACTGAACCTCTCAACCTATGAGTCAGCTCCAGTTAAATGTTGTCCTTATAAGAGTTGCCTTGGTCATGGTGTCTGTTCACAGCAGTAAAACCCTAATTAACACATACACTCTCCTGACAGACACTCGTACATACCTACTTTTCATATCATAGGTAGGAATGTGGGGTCCCAATGTGGAATTGAAGCCTAGGACAGACTAACCAGGGAGCTGAGACAGATCGAAGTCCCTCGAGGGACTGAAGGACAAATTAGATTGTAAATGGAGAAGGGCCTAGAAAACAGATCAGGTCCCTCTGAAGAGATGGGAGCCAGTGGCTAGCTCCAGGGTCTTCCGACATGAAGGGAAGGGCAATGGCTGGCGAACCCATCCCTCCCTGACTTGTCACTGGGTTCCAATGTTCCCTAGCTGCAAAGCTCCAGGTACCACCATGGACTGTAGAGCCATGCAATGAAGGGTAATGGCTGAGAGGCAGATGGGCCTCAGGCTACATCTGTGCCCTGACAATCCCTCAGCCATTTTGAACCCAGTGGCCCTTCTGGAAGCTAGATTACAACTTCCTTCATCTTTGGCTTTGACTGGGAGGGTTGAATGAGGTGAGTTAAACACCTACGGAGTGTTTATGACAGGAGCCCTTCTTTTTTCTTCCACCTCCCCTCAAAATCCTTTCCTTCCACCTCAGAGATTTCTCTGAGATAAAAATAGAACTCCTCTGACCTACCTTTTCTGCCCAGACATCTTCAAACTCCAAACTCCCCTGACCTTTTGTAAGTTGGATTCCATTATTTCATTTTAGTAAACTTTTCCCCATCCAAGTCCCTTGTCACCTCAGATTCTAGTTGGCCAAGAACACATGCACAAGGATACATATGAACACTGATGCTCTCTCTCCTCAGCCATAGGTTCCACACATCCTTCTTGCAACCCCCCAGCTCCAAAGCCCTTCTCAGATTTGCACAGTTGGAAGTGTCTGGCTGTGTGACTTCTGTACCCAGTGTACCAGTTCCTGCCTGTCTCCCCGTGGGCCTATCTGACTCCCACATGTGATGACGGGTGCTCCACATGGTTCACCTGCTCTTCGTAAACCAGGTCTTATATGCATTTATGCGGTAGGCAGCTGTGGTCAGAATCAGCCAAGCATGCTGTGTTCCACAGGCTGCCACAGCACATTCATGGCCTGTCCCATGAGTAGACCTTACCTAGAAGACTTACAATGGCCCACAGCATCCAGAAGGATCTTTAAATCTAGATCCCTTAGACAGTTTCCTAGGTGAGGGAATGCTATAAGACAAAGTAAGACAAAGACAGCTAGGCCAGGCAACGAGGGACCAGGGGCTGGATGACCTTGAGTGAGGCCTTTCTTTTCAGTAGGAGTCACGGCAAAATTTTGAAGTCTATAAATATGACTTAAAAAAAAAAAAAGAGAGATAACTATCTGTCTGAAAGAAACTAGGACAAGAGGAGCTTTTTCAAGCAATGTACATTCTGCCCGAGATTTTCTTTCTTTCTGTCTCTCTCTCTCTCTCTCTCTCTCTCTCTCTCTCTCTCTCTCTCTCTCACACACACACACACACACACACACACACACAGTTGAACCCAGAGACCCCCCACTATGTACTTCTTTACCACAGTGACACCCAGTCCCTGTGGCATTTAACACCCTGGCCCCCATTACTACATAGGGTAACTTGGAGGTAGAGAAGGGGCAAAGGCCCTGGTTTACAGTCTGACCAGAGGTTCCCAGCAGTGATCCACTTATGCCTCTGAGAGGAGAGAGGCAGACTTATGCGATAATGGCACAGGCTTGGGAATTCATCTAACCAACTTGAGCAAGGATGGTCTATCAGAACAGGTTTCTCCCAAGGACAGGAGACACGAAGTGGACAAGGCCACTTGGGAAGGGCATGGGTGCTGCACATTAACTGCCTGCACCGTATCACCCAGGGCCAGTTCTCTCAGAGACAATTCCTCTATTCTCATTATTTGGAGAATCATGCATCTTCCATCCACCAGTCAACCAGTCAGCAGTCAGCAGCGAGGCTCCAGAGTCTCTCTTGGCTTAGCCCATTCTGGTAGTTCTAGACTGGGGAGCTTAGACATCTGAGGTCAAGGTGTCAATAGTTTTGGTATTTGGTGAGAACCTGCTTTCTGGTGTGTGGGTGGAAACGTCTAGTTGCATTCTCACATGGTGGACAGGGGAAAGGCCTGACAGGGTTTATTTATTTAGTTACGATTTTGAGGTAGGCTTTCATGTGTCCCCAATTGTTCTTAAACTCTCTATGTGGCCAAGGATGACCTTGAACTTCTGATCTTCCTGCCTCTATTTCCTAAGTGCTGGGATGACATGTATGCGCCATTTAGGCAGAGCTGGGTATTGAACCCAGGGTCTCCTCATGCATGCAAGCACTCTACCAACCAACCCTTCATGAAGACTCTGTCCTTAGGATATAAAAATCACGACCTAACAGCCCCACCTCCTAATACCACCACTTGGGGAATGGAAACTTCAACATAAGCAATTTAGGAGAGGCAGGCATGATAGAGTAAACTTGTCATCATAGCTGCTTAAGCAACCGAGAGAAGATGGTTGCAAGTTCAAGTCCAGCTTGGGCAACCTAGTGTGTTCCAGGCAGCCTGGGCAACTTACAAAGATTCTGTTTCAGAAGAAGGACTAGAGGGGCTCTGATCAAGGGACCACCCTGAATTTTTTCTCTTGGGTGCACAAGGCAATCAGAATAGACTGTAGGCATTCCAGGGAATGAATGGCTGATTGGGGTCAGAGTCAGTTGTAAAGTTCCTGTTAACAGCCAAGAAAGCCTGGGTATCCCGCCGGGAGGCAGAGGGACAATTTCTCTCATAAGTCTGCCTCTCTCCTCTCAGGGACCCTACTGGGATGCCTATTTTTAACACCCAGTACCCTACTCAACCCTCTCTCTTCCCAGTGCCTGGTAAACAGGGCTGTGTGGGGAAACTGTCTCACCCCAGCCAGCTCCCACACACTGCAGCTTTGTTCCAGCCATTACTGCATAATAGATGGGCACAGGCCTGGACCAGCCTCGGGCGCATCTTGGACAACAGGCCTGTCACTAAGAGGCTGTGAGGGGCATAGTTAGGACACAATGATTTCTAGTCAGAGTCGAAGACTGGACAAAGGGCCCATCCCCCAGAGCACAGGATGGAGATGGAAAAAACAGCCAGTCTACCAAGGACTTTGCTGAGTCCTGAAATCCTTCCAATGACCCTCCAGCCATATTCTTGACCTCGAGGATTAGCTGCTATTCCCAATGACTTGGGGGAGGGGGGCAATAGTCCCTCTTCCTGTCTCACCCCCTCCCCATGCTCCTTCTTTGGGGATTTTTTTTTTTTTTTAAAAGCAGGTGTTACTGCCTCATCAGGATCTGGGATGCTCCACACCACAGTCTTAGATTGTGTGGTTTCTCATTTTGTTGGCTCCTTTCCCTTGCCTGTGCCCACACATGCATGCAAAAACCACACGAGGACAAAGAATAAGGGCGATGTCACGAATCAGTCACTGCATGCTTCCTAAAAAAAAAAAAAAAAAATTAAGCTGTGCACAATTTTGCGTGATGACGCCCTTTCTGTGGATGGATATTTAAGTAGAATGAAACACATGTAACCTGTCCCTCCGTGAGCAGAGTGGGTGGTGTACACTCAGCTGTTATAGCAACAGGGGTTTGTCATACTTGCTCCTGAACCATTCTGTCAATACATTAAAGATGAGTTCAGGGGTTCTCCCAGGAGCAAAGACACTTATTCCAAGACCAACATCTAGAGTTTGTGATTCAGGTCAGGATGAGAGCCCAAGTACCCACATTTTAATAAACACCCCACAGAAGCCAACACAGGCTGTCATAGACCACACATTTAGGACACAGAGGTTAATGAGGAAGTGACACAGGTTTCAAACAGGGACCACACATTAAGCAAAACTATAAAGATGAAGCTAAACACACAGAACCCTTGGACTGAAAGGAGAAATGGTGGTAACAGGGTTCTGGAGCAACCTTAAGAGCCACAGGACAAAGTGTCTTCATTGAGAACCTTGGCAACTATATCTATCAACACAGGTACATGCAGAGATTTGCCAGGGGCTGGGATGGTAGGCATCTTAGTAGACTCCAGGTTCCAAACCCAATAACCTCTAGGGTTGTTCTAATTTAGATTTATAAATGCTGTGGTCTAATAACCCCAGTTAAAAGGAAGGTGTTTTAAAGAAAACTTTCATTGTATAATAAAATAGAAAAGAAATTTATGGAATCGTGTGTCGTCAGTCTTGAAAGAGCCAAAGAAGGGAGGGGTGGTGTGGTTGCAGCTCAGTTGTTGAACACTTGCTCAACAAGAACGAAGCTCTGGGTTCCACGCCAAGCGCCACATAAACCAGGCATGATGACATGCATCTGCAATTAAGTCTCTCACAGGAGGTGGAGGCAGGAGGATCAGAAGGTCATCTGCAGCTACACGGAGAGTTTGAAATTAGGCTGGGCTAGAGGAGAATCTGCCTCAAAAAGAGAAACAAACAAATAAACAGAGAGCCTTGTACCTGCCAGTGGACGGAAGGCTGGTCAGTCCTTCAAGGTTCACTGCATGGAAATGAACTGGCTGAGAGGTCTAGGATGGGGGAGAAATCATAATTGATCTGTTCTGACACACGTCAGTTGGGTAAAGCCATGGTAATGAGCAGCTGCTACCGCCACACAGATGTTTGAAGCCCGAAGCACTGAGTTTGCAGATTTGATTTTTGCTGAGATAGCTCATTTCCCTGCTCTTTCCTAATTATAGCCTTAGAGGGTAGCTGGAGATGAAAGGACTACATTTCCCAAGAATCATTGCAATTTAGTGTGAGACCACATGACAAAGTTCTGGCCAATCAGATACTTAACACTGGCAGCACCTGGTAATCTGTGGAGGAAGGGGAGTAAGTTGCTTCTATGGCCCGGCTGGGGAGCCATTTTAGGTAATAAGAGCGATGCACCAAGGTACCTAGGCCCCTATAACTTGGAAAAGGAGTCCCCTGAGTGGCCAGCACACTTATTTCTAGATTGTGATGTGACACGTAAACGGACTTCCATTTTGATCATGCTGTTTTAAGCCGCTATTAGAGCATCCTGAGTCGTGTCTTTGTCCCAAGCGTTGTGTCTAACTCCTCTAAGCTTTCATGACACTGCATGGGTGAAGGGCATGGACAACCTGGTTCTGAGAGTGCCAGCTAAGGCAGAAAGTAATCCACTACTACTCAAGGCCTCAGTATTCTACCCCACCCCCACCCCCACCCCGACCAAGACCTAGCATCAGGAATGTCTCAGGACCTGGCTGGTTTTCTCTGCAACCCATCGAGAGAACAAATGAGCCACAAAGTAGCCGAGTGAGAGGCTGGGGGTAGTTAGAGGCCATGTTGGCAAGGCCAGGGGCAGAGCTGGAAGAAGCCACACAGCATCCAATCCCACTCTCTGGTTTACAGGGCACGGAAGGAAGGTGGGAAGATCTGAAGTCCCGTTCAAAGCTGGAGGCAGGCTCAGGCTTTGAACCCAAATGGCCCAATCCTGCCGAGCTCAGAGCACTTTCTAGAATCTCCCAATTGCTGGAACACTCAGCTCAGAGAGACTTGGGAGTATGTAGATCTTGCAAACACCCTCTTTCACCCCAACACTTCCTCAGCTCTCCAGCTCCACCTCGGACCTCGGGGCATTCTGAGTTCTTTTCCCATCCTTGTGGATCGTGTCTTTACAGAGCTGTTCCCACACACCGTGCTCAAGGGCAGGGCTCAGGTCCTGCTCTGCTGAGTCCTCCTGAGTGTGGACAGCTCATTTCCCAGTCTCTTGTTAAGACAAATGTAGCATTGTCCAAAGCCTTTCTTTTCTTGTCCAAAGCCTTTCTTTTCTTTCCCCCTTGGGCTCTTTTCTTGGCTGCTTCTATGGTGTGAACGGGAAGGTGCCACCTGTCACCACTGGCTGTTAGTTAATGTCTCTTGACTCTAGGGTCAAGGGCAGGTGGAATCTCAGGTTCATTTTTCTCTGATACTATTCTGATGCCGTGTTGCTCCCTCCCCCAAACCCACACCTTACAGAATCTGAAATTCTTCAGATGGACCTTGGAGAATTTCATTCTGCAAGGTGACAAGTCATTTTGATAAGTGAAAGAAACAGTTAAGTCCTTGAGAGACCAGAGAGACCTGGAAGAAGCAGCTACTTGGGAATAGGAAACAGACACAGGATTTGGTATATTTATCTATTTTTCATTGCTATAATACCTGTCTTAGTCAGGGTTACTATTCCTGCACAAACATCATGACCATGAAGCAAGTTGGGGAGGAAAGGGTTTATTTGGCTTACACTTCCACATGGCTGTTGATCACCAGAGGAAGTTAGGACTGGAACTCAAGCAGGTCAGGAAGCAGGAGCTGATGCAGAGGCCTTGGAGGGATGTTTCTTACTGGCTTGCTTGCTTCTCCTGGCTTGCTCAGCCCGCTCTCTTATAGAACCCAAGACTTCCAGCCCAAAGATGGCACTACCCCTTTGATCACTAATTGAGAAAATGCCCCACAGCTGGATCTCATGGAGGCATTTCCCCAACTGAAGTTCACTTCTCTGTGATAACTCCAGCCTGTGTCAAGTTGACACTCAAAACTAGCCAGTACAATACCTAAGGTTGGTAATTTTATAAAGAAAAGGTTTGGGGATTCATCTAGCAATGGACTTTCTGCTGGAGAGTCTCGCTGACCAATCCTAATTATTTCCTAGAGGTTCTACCTTTAAGCACCATTGCTAGTTACCTTTTCAGCTTGTGTGTGTGTGTGTGTGTGTGTGTGTGTTCACATTTGTGGTATAGTGTGCATATGTGGAGACCAGAAGTTGACAATGGGTGTCTTCTGTCACTTTCCACCTTGTTTTTTGGAGTCAGGGTCAATCACTAAAATATATATACATATATATGTGTGTGTATGTATATATGTGTGTATATATATGTATATACACACATACATATGAAGCATGTCTTACTATATACCCTTGGCTAGGCAGAAACTCTTTACATAGACCAGGCTGGCCTCAAAGTCACAGAGATCTGCCTGCCTCTGCCTCAGGAGGTCTAGAATTAAAGGCATGAACCACCTCTCCCAGCATCTTGCAGATATTTCTGACCTAACATCCTGAACCTGAATTAGGGAACCTTTAATCTACTTGGCCTGTCCCTGAGACCCCCGGCACATTCGAGAGTGTTCCCCCAGCACGCCCCTGATGCAGTCTACACCCCCTTCACATTCCAATCTCAGAGTATCTGTAATTCCTGAAGGACTTCTGCACAGCCATCATTGGGAGCCACCTAAAACCTCATATCCCACTATTTCCACTTAAAATTTGGATTTACAAAATTATTTATTTATGAGTGTGTGTATGTGTGCTGTAATGTGTGGGCACCCGTGCCACAGCACACACATGGAGGTCAGAGAACAGCAGAGTTGTTCTCTCCTCTCACTCTCACATGGGTGGCAGAGCTCAGGTGGTCACACGGCAGGTGCCTACACCCACTGACTTGGCCCCACCGGTCCCTACCATTATTTCTGCTTGGCATGTATTTCAGTGGTATCATTATGTGTGTGCATGTACATGCACAGCTGTGTGTGCATATGTGTGTGCATATGTGTATGTGGAGGCCAGAGCTGTCATTCCTCAGACACAGTCTACCTTGTTTTTGGAGACAAGTCCTCTCGCTGACCTGGAACTTGCCAAGTAGGTTAGGCACCATCATGCCTGGCTTGAGTGTGTGTGTGTGTGTGTGTGTGTGTCTGTGTGTCTGTGTGTGCACGTGTGTGGGTTAGTGTCTGAGGATTGGAACTCAGCCCTGATATGTGTATGATATACACATTACCACCTAAACAACCTTCCCAGCACATATAATTTTGAACAGCTGCAGAATGTTCGATTGGAAATATGCTACTTCATGCACTTAACCCGTCTCCTATCATCAGGCCCCCTTTTTGCTTCCACTCTGGAGCTGTATAAACAGCGCTCTGACGAGCATCTTGATGTTCAGAGCCTTTCTCTGCGTTGGATTACTTCCTCTGGACACATTCCCAGGAGTGGGATTACTGGGTCACAGGATGTGGACATTTTTTATGGCCGTGAGACATGTTGCCAAATTGCTCTCCAAAAGGCAGACACCTCTTTACTTTGTGTGTCTTTGATAATGGTTTCTACAGTTCTGGACCACGTTACCCCGGGATTCAGGATGACGCTGGGCGGCTGGGGGTTTGGACTTTCTCTCTCTTTTGAGAGATGTCTTTAAAGTTGATTAATAGTCTCCTGACTATCAAGATTATAAATGCATGGTATAGTACCCAGTCAGCATGGCAGCAGCCACACAGAACAAAAGCGCCATGGGCCCTCCTTTCTCTCCTTGGAGTCTCTGAAGGTGGGGCTTTCCGGTGTTGGAATACTAGGCTGAAACTCTGGGCTGAATTCACCAGGAAGTGAGGAGGTTGTTTTAAATCACGGTTTATGCCTAGGGAGAATCTGATCCTGCCAGAGTTCCCAGGAAGACTTGCACAGTCTAGCCATGGGGAGATCTCATCCTCTTCCTTTCGTAGTGTCGAATTCAACAGAGGACCAGCAAGGCTCCCTCAGGGATGTCTACTGAGCATCTCTGCCTTCACCAGTCAGATATCTGCCTCTCCTTGGGCAGACTCACTCAGAAGTTTGGTCCATTCCCAGGGAGGAGAAGGTTTGACCCTAGACAGGCCACGAAGAGCCAAGCTTACTTCCTAACCTTAGAGGCTAGTACTGAACAGAGATCACAAAACATTCTGAGCAATGCTGGGTCCCTATAATGGGGAGCTCTGGAGTGTCGACCTGGAACAGACACAGTAATGTGAGAGGGGATGGATGGCTCAGGCCAGCCGAGTGTTCACCAAGATGGGGGCCCTGTGGTGTCAGGTGCTTTGCACGTGCAAATCCCATTGACCACTCACAACACGTGTGCCTATTGAGAGACTACTATTGATCCCTCCACATACAGATGAGGAAACTGAGGCTCAAAGCTTGTCCAGGACCTTAGAGCAGAAGGAGAGAGAGGGACAGGACTGAAACCTGTACCTCTCACCCTACAGCCTGGCTCTCGTTCTGAATCTAAGATGAGACCAGCTGTCCTGAGTTCTGGGACATGTCTGCTGCGTCCTTATTCTGCCTGCCCTGACCTCCCATTCCAGGCTAACATCTCACACCTCAGTGTGCAACAGCTGCATACAGAACATCACGGGCTCAATGGCTTAAGCAACAGACGTATCATTTCTCAGAAATCCAAGATCAAGGTCTGGGAAGGCTGAAGTTTCTCTTCCTGGCTTATGGACCATAACCTTCTTGATACATCTTCAAGTGACCTTTCCTCCCCCTGTCCCCCCTGCACCCCACTTATAACATCAGCCCTGCCTAAGGCCTTAACTCCCTGAATGCTCTCAACCTCATCTGATCTTAGCAGCTAAGCAAGGTCAGGCCTAGTTGGTACTCGGATGGGAGGACAGCTGTCCCCTTGGGGTAGGGCTCTACTTTGTCCCAACACTCAGCCTAATTTCCTCATCCAATGACCATCTCAAATGCAATGAGACTCAGGAGCACACCAACCAGCTCATTCAGTCTATAGCTCAGTCAGCAGTACCCTAACTCTGTCCCCTACAAACTTACACTCCTGACATCAGCGTGTGACCTTGTACTGAAATACGTGTTTCGAGAAGTGGTTCAGTCAGCAGAGTGGTTGCCTCATAAGCAGAAGGACTGATCCCCATCTCCAGAACCCACACAAAGCAGGCATGCGTACAAGAGCTGAGCTTGTAAGGCCAGCAGAAGGGAGGTGAGACAATGCACATCCCTGGAGCTTGCTGGAGGGCCATCCTAGCCTAACGGGTGAGCCCCAGGCCAATAAGAGATTCTGTCTCAAAGGAGGCTGAGCTCTTGAGGATGATACTTGAGATTGTCCTCTGGCTTCCACATGGACGCACACACAGGTACATGTCTGTCACCCCCATGCATACCATTCACACACGAACAAACACACCACATTTTTTTTTAAAAAGGTTTCCCTCATCCCAGCGCCACCCACAAGCATGCCTCTTTCTTTCTCACTAGACAATGGTGACTTGGAGTTTACAAGCCACATTCATCTGTTCATGCCTTTACTCATTCACTTCATTCATTCATTCAGCCTAGCAACTGTTGAGTGAACAGCTTCTCTCTCAGCCCCACAGGAGCTCGCCCTGCAGGTGAACAATGTCTAGCATCCTAATGCAGCCTGCCCACCTCAGACCTCTCAAGGGACTCCTTATGCACCAAGAGCTCTCAGGCACACTTTTGCTTGGAGTTGGGGCAGAATTGTTGACTCCAGGTGGCCGCTGTTTCTAGACAAAGGTGTTTCTTGCAAATCACCCAGGCGGTGAGAAAAGGACACAGGTGCCACGGAGAGACAGGCTTAGCACAGACAGACTGGGAGCCTGAGAAACAAGCATGCTTCTGTGAAATGTGGTCACCAGGAAACAAGCAGTCAGTGCCTCTTGGTGTTTTCCTGCAGGGGACCTACAGTACAGACGGACTTCATTCAGCTCATGGAGCCTCCTACCCTGCCCAATATACCCTGTACCTGCCCTGCCAGCCAAGCTGTCAAAGCCCTGGGCACACCTAATCGTAATCGCTCCCGCTCCATCCACAGCACTGAGCAGACAAGAAAGCATTGCTTCTTTTAGAATCTCATTATGCAGCTCGGTCTGGCCTAGAACTCGAGACCTTCCTGCCTCAGACTCCCAAGTGCTGGGATTTCAGGCCTGTGGCAGCATGTCCCGTTGATTCTGTGTTTTCATCCTGAAAACATTTACAGCCTAGGGAGGATCTTCTGAAACATAAACCTGGAGTCAGGCATGGCACACACACACACATACACACACACACACACACACACACACACACATACACACACACACACACACACACACACACACACACCTGTAGGCTGAGGCAGGAGGATTGCAAGTTCCAGGTGAGCTGAGCTATATTAGTGAGACTCTGTCTTAGAAGCACGAAACATAAGCAAGTCCCTAAATGAAGTGTGACTCTGTGCATAGTGTCACTAAGCAGTTCCCTAGTCCCTGTTCCTAGGGTCAAGCGCATGGTCCCTACAAATGGGAGTGTAAGGGTTCTAGCAGGCCTGAGCCCTGACCAAGCATAGCAAGGTGCTGGCTGTACTCAGCTTTTCTGCATGCCTGAGAGCCTTGCTCCTCTCATCAGGACCTTTGCACATGAAGCTGTTTTTCTCTCGGCCTCTGCCAACTGGCCACTCACCCTTCCCTTTGGAAAGGCTGCCATCAGTGTCACTACCTGAAGCAAACATCCTCTCCTCTGCTGCCCCGCCCACCCTGACCACCTCCCGTTCCTCCCAGCATTCCTCACTGTCCTGTGTGGTTGCCCCAGCAGCCTCACTCCCACATTGCCCTTGACTGTTTGTAACTTTGCTGGCCACCGCATTAAAGTTTTAGCTCCAGCACGTTACAACAAGCAACACTGAGGGGATGCTGGATGGAGGGGCTCCAGGACAGGCGGGTCCCCAAGCTGTGAGTTTTCACCACACGCCACCCCACTTGCCAACAGCCCCCAAGGTCAGGGCAGCACTTTGGATGCAGCCAGAGCTGGTGCAGGCTTGCTGCAGAAGCAGGGTGGAAGCTTAGCAGTGGTCCAGCCCTAGGGAGGTGGGGGCGGGGGCAGGGTGGGGATGCAGATCCGCAGGAACCTCAGTTCTCTGCGTTGGCTTTCTGGCTGCTGCTCTGCT
This sequence comes from Montemys delectorum, assembly GCA_019843815.1. NCBI lineage: Eukaryota > Metazoa > Chordata > Mammalia > Rodentia > Muridae > Montemys > Montemys delectorum. The sequence goes on along the minus strand of JADRCD010217610.1, from coordinate 1,244 downwards.
GTCTAGCCACCCCCACACCTGCATGCCATCTTGTTCCTCCTGATGGAGGAACAACACCCCAGGAGTGCCACTGCCCCAAAGGGTAGCCGGGAGGTGTCCAGTACCTTTTAATTAAAAATCAACCAGCCAGCTCCTCCCTACTCATTCCTCCCCTCCCTTCCTAGAAACACCCCCCCCCCCCCGGCAGTCAGCGGTGCAAGGAGGGGGAGGGGTGGTGGCAGAGGAGAAATGGCTGGGTCTGCACCCCCACTCCCTCTCCTCCCATACCCACCCACCCCCTGCTGCCACCAGGCTGCCGTCAATAGGGCTTCCTTCATCTTCTCTCCTTCTCTAGACCCCGGGTTTTAGGACACCTTCCTCCTCTGGAGACTGACACAACCACCAGGAGAAGCAGCAGGGTCTGGTGCAGTTACTGAGACGGGAATCAACAGACACGCCCCAGGCTTAGGAGAAGGGATTACTAACAAACCTGAGAGAGAGAGAGAGAGAGAGAGAGAGAGAGAGAGAGAGAGAGAGAGACCTGGAGGAGCTGTCACCCCATGGCAAAGAAATAGCGTGTCCTTTGTGAGGTGCAGGCCTGGGACTGGGCTGCAAGAGGGCCCTCTGGAGCATGAATTAGCCAAGTATCATTCTAGAAGCAGGAGAGGCAGTCAACGGAGGGAGGGGGCTTCCTGGAGGAGGTGCCCATGAGCCAAACATTTCGTGTTAGGGAAAAAAAGCTGCCGGAAAAAGTAGTACTTAAAGCCCTTAGAATTTGGGGTGTTGTGTGTGTGCACGTATGCATGGCATACATGTGTAAATATATGCATGTAGACATGTATACTTGCGTGTCATGTGTCTGAATACGCGTGTGCACTTTATATGAGAAGGTGCTCGTTCGCCGGTAGGTTGAAGAAGTCCTCGGCAGCAGCTCTGGGATCAGCTAGAACATTCTTTTTTCCACGCAGTACAAGGTCATACTGTGGGCCACTTGCAGTTTCTCTCTGTGTCCTCTACCTAGCCCTGTGCCCCTTTTCAGAAGCAAGACAGCAAATGCAAGTTTATACAAATAGACAGGCAAGGGACCTCCACCCCCAGCCAGTCTCCAAGGACACAGTTCATTAGGACGCATCCTCTGTTACCATGGAGACCTGCCCCTCTCCCCACCCCAGAGCCTGGCTAATAATCTCTGAATTCACTCAGGCCTGGAGCACAATTAGACAAGATGAGTTTTTGAATTGTGGCCTAGGGAGACCCGGATGTCC
>JADRCD010217609.1:0-27713 GCA_019843815.1 Montemys delectorum | reverse complement strand
AAAAAGGGGGTTTTGTTGGTAACTTCCTTGTTTAATAGTTTTGAGGGTCAGGATTTTTAGCTTAAAAATCATTAACATGAAGTTTCAGTATTGTATGCAAATTCATTTCCATTTCCCTGGAATGGAATTCTGTAGACTCTATTCATCAATATCTGTTAGCTAAATGGGTTGTTTTTAGTTGATAAAGATGTCATTTAGTTAAGGATAATCAAAAGTACATATTCTGAAGGGTAACTCAAAGAGTTTTATTACATTTGGGGCAATGCAACTCTTACTGGGAAAATTTAAGCTTTTGATTTATTTAAGCCTTGTTGAGAATCTGAATCTCACCAAAGTGGGATAAAATCCAGAATGCTCTAGCTTGGATCTGTGGAACAATGCCTTGACTCCAGATTCTGAGAGACAGGTGCTTAGATTCCTTCTCTAGGAATAGAGACTGGCTTTGTGGCACAGCAGAAAGGACATTGACCTTGATCCATGACTCCAGCTTCTTGGAATCCTTTAAGCCTTGTTTTAGAACTTGTTCAAGCTTCCATTTTCTGAAGAGTATTCGCTATATAGTCTGCAGTTTTCCTCAGTGTAATGCTGGAAAAAATGGCTACCTGGACTAGAGGTTAAGAGCACTGAGCAGCTCTTGCATAGCATGGATGCTCAGCACTTACATGATGGTTCACAACCATGCATTTCTCCAATTCCAGCCACAGTTGCTCTCTTTAGGCCTCTGGGCACCATCTGACATGGTCCACATACATGCACACTGGCAAAAACATTCATACACAGAAAATAGTTTTTAGAGAGCTTTAATTCTATAAAAGCAGATTTTTACTTAATGAGCTGAACATAATTTCAAAAGTGTTATAACTCAAACATCCTAAAGTTTACACAGGCTATCTCAGTGAACACTTGCCGTTTTACCAGGTGAGTGCTGTGATTAAGTATTTACAATTTCATTTAACACTACAAGGTACAGGATGTGCTTTTGTGATCTTGAAGAGGAACAGTGGAAGAAGCAGAAAATGGGCTTGACAGTAGACATTATTACTATATTGTAAAGGGTGTATAATAAGAAAGTACTCTAAAGATGGATTAAAAATTATAGGCATAGTGGTAATTGGAAATTTCACTTCCAGGTCCAGGCAACATTCTAGAGAAATCTGAAATCCATGGACCAGAAACAAACCAGAATTTGAGAGAACTTGAGTTTACTGGGTACTTTGGAAGTAGCATATGAATAGGGGTCTGGGATGATTGATTTGGTTAATATGTGTTAGAGAGCAGTTTAGCCACTTCTGCTGTGCTGTGTTTTCCCCAAGAAAGAAGGTACAAAGTGTATAGGAAATAGTATTCAGCACATCAGACAACGGAAGGAGATACCATCATAAAATATCAAAGTAGTTACAGGCTTACCAAAAGGTCTTTCAGGTTGGAAAAGACTGAACATTCTAGGAGAGGAATTCTGAAGATCTCCATAGATAATCTAAAGTGTTTGTAGAGGAGTCTCATAACTGGCAGAATCTAGAACATTAAACAGTAACCAAGAAGAAAAGTTACCAGAAGGAAAACAAAAAGAAGAGAGTAAACCATACTTTGTTACTTGGTTAAAAATTCTGACCTTTTAAAAGTCACATGATATAATATGCTAATAAGAGCAAGCAAGTATACCAACTCTTGTTTAGGAATATGGAGTCTAGAAACACCTGCTTCTTACCACTATCTAAATAGGTTGTTTTACTTCTGGACTTCATCTGCACGATTAGGATAAAATGACTACTATGTATGTCATAGGATTGTTATGAAACATATGTAACAACTTAAAATAATTCTTGGTATGTGCTATGTAGAAGGTATGAATGAGCAAAGCAGATCTGGAGGAGAGGTGGAATAACCATCTAAAAAGTACAATGTAGCATCTTATTTGTTAATGTTGAGATTGTTAGAAGATGGCTTTGAAGTCAGTTGGTGTGGTGGGCTGGGGCAGAAGACAGCATATCTTTACAAGCCTCGAGTTTTAGTATGAATTTTCTGGGGATATAAGGGGGAAGTTAAAAAATGCAGAGGCTTCTAGATTTTTAACTTGTACTTTTGGTTTTGTTAAATCTGTAAACTGGTTGGCAAATTGAGAGAACATCTTAGTTGTTTAACTTCAATCACTATCAACTCATGGCTGGTTTTGACCTGCATATTTAAGTATTAGAGGATTATTTTGAAGGAAGTCACAGAACTTAAATCATTTGAGGAGTAAATGGCTTTCTATGCAGCTTTAATATCCATGGTGGTATGCTGTTCAGAGGTCCAAGGAAATTTCTACCATCAGCTTCAAGAAGTTGAGTTAGCTGATGAGCACAGCATTTGAGCCAAGGTCATACTCTTTCTGAGTCCCCTTCAGGCTAGGGCTTGCTTGTCAGTTTCTGCCCAGTGAGGAGCTCTGGTTAATTTCTGCACCTGAGTTTAGTATTGGGTTGGACAAGACTTAACCCAGATATCTGAGACCTTTTATGTCCAATCCCCCCTACCCTGCCTTTCAGCATTGTTGCCTGTCATCATGGGTTGAGGGCCCTTATCACCTAGTTAAGGTCCTTCCCCATATCTTTTATAACTGTCAACCTTCATCTTAATATTTGCTTCCCAAAACATAAGCCCACAAATAGGTAAAAAATGATTCTTTTTAGCATTTCTAGGAAAGAAATGACACTTGATCTCAGACTGCCTTCCTTTAAAAGGTCTATTATAGCTGGCTTTGGCTAATATTTGGATGATTAGGTTTTAGGAGAATTTTTTAGTATAACTTGGGTTGAATATCTGCTTTGGGGAGTCTGGAATTTTGGTATGTACTGTGTATGAATACCTATATGTCCAGCCTTTCATGACTGTACACTTTAATGTGTTGGAATGGTAAAATGTATTTTGCATGTTAAAGTTTGGTTGGAAGAATCATGTCTCTGGAACAGGACCCTGTCTAGTTTCTTCTGCTCAGTCTTTTTTATGTTTATTTTCTGGCTGTAGGAGATCATAGCTGTAGATGGGCTGTGTTCTAAGGAATGCTGTGTGTCAATGAATCACGTGGACTATGGACAGGCTTAAGAACTCTAATACATTAAGTATAATCACAAATCCTACACAAAACCTAATGATCTTAATAGCAAATAGCTCGTCAGTGTTCAGAATTCATTCATGTTTCATGTCTATGTAAAACAGGAACCTAGTGGGATGGTACGTACCTGTAATTCCAGCATTTCGGAGGCCAAAACTGGAGGATTGCAAGTTGATGGGAAAGTTTGAGCTACAGAGTAAGGCCCTATTTCCGATTGACAACACCAGCTAAAATAGATTAAACACTTTGTTTGGGCCCTTTATTTTGTTTAAAATGTTTACATTCTAAGTATGTACCTTTTCAAAGACTGACAAATGGAGAGTTTATGAATGAAAAGATCGAGTTTTGCTGGGTTGGTGGCTCACATCTGTAATTCCACTTTGAATTCCTCATCTCTAAAGTAAAATAAATCTAACCTTTTCACTTTATATACCAAGGAAAATGTCAGTTATGTCTATATTCAGGTTTGACCACTGAACTAGAAGAACAGAACCATAGATGTGACTATACTTGTCAAAGATTTCTTCCTTAGGTTTAATGACAGACTGCCAGAAACTCGTGTTTATTAGATATTGTGTTTAGTTTTAAAACCACCAGGTGAAGCACTAAGTTCACTTTGGTATGGAGGTGGAGATGGGGGCAGGGATGGTTATGAGTAGTCACAGAGATTTAGAATAGCTTTCTTAAGTGTATACAATAGCAAGAAACCAAATTGGGACTCTAGTAAGCCCAGGCAGAATAAAAATTGAATATGGTTTGAATGAAGACCCAAGGATAGTAAAGAAATAAAGTCTTTATGTGAATTAAAGGAAATCCTCTAAAAACCGTACCTTTTAGAATAACTGGAGGTGGCAGACAATACTTAAGGCTGTCTTGCTATTTCTGTTCTGAAGACAATGTTTGGATTTCTCCATGGGATTACGTGAATAAGTTCAAAACGCTCTTCTGTGGTTCTGAATCAACTATCTTCTCTCTCTTCTCTCAGAGCTGTGTCAGGATAAGGCTTTCCCTCCATCATTTACTGTCTGAGCAGAGGCTAATTATCTGGAAGTGTTGCCAAAGGGACTTATGGCACTGAGGATAAATGGCCAAGTGTCTCTGGGGCCCCTCGCCAATGCTGGAATTTCCTTTACTCTATTAGCTGAAGTGTAGAGACTTGATTAAAGTGGGTGATTAAAGATTTCTTTTCTAAAGATTTATTTATTTATTATATGTAAGTACGCTGTAGCTGTCTTCAGACATCCCAGAAGAGGGCATCAGATCTCATTACAGATGGTTGTGAGCCACCATGTGGTTGCTGGGAACTGAATCCAGGACCTCTGGAAGAGCAGTCAGTGCTCTTAACCACTGAGCCATCTCCCCAGCCTGATTAAAGATTTCAAACAGTATTGGTCCTGGTTGTCGGTAAGTTATATATATTGTGAGACTTGTGGGCTTGTATAGTCCTTGCTTGATTTCAAAGAACCAAGACTAGCTGCTGGAATAGCTTCTAACTTCAGAGCAGCTTGATTCTGAACATGGGACTCTTACTTGGCCAAGGGTCAGTTTTCTTTTGTTAATTTCTGCTTTATTAATGCTGCTGATCTCAAGATTATAATGAGTACGTTTGTATTCCTATAGCATGACGTTAACCTGACTGACTGAAAGGATTTGTAAAAGTTTAATGTTGAGTCTTATTTCCTGAATTCCTTCCTTGGGCCTGAAGTGTAGCTGGAGAATGTGATGATACCCAGGTCTGTACTCCACACTTTGAAGTGCCATACATAGCAGTGTGGCTCACCTCAGTTGATTAGTATTTTAGGCATGGAAGCAGGTGCTAATTACTTCTTTGTAACTTATAATTTACAAGGGCAGCAGGACCTAGATGATAGAAGCCAGGTGTATTGTTGGCTTGATAATGTCAACAGGTTGGGCCTAAAATCAATCTTTTCTTTTCTTTTTTCTTTTCTTTTCTTTTTTTTTTTTTTTTTCTTTTCTAGACAGGGTTTCTGTGTGTCGCCTTGGCTATCCTGGAACATGCTGACCTTGATCTCACAGAGATCCACCTGCTTCTGCCTCCTTAGGGCTGGAATTAAAGATGTGCACTGACACCATCACCCCCAAAATTAATCTTAAGGAATTAAGGCCAAGGTTAAATGGTCCCCCGCCCCCAGTAGTTCTACCTCCTACTCCATATAAAATCGTGGGGGGGGGGGCTTATTTGATTTGGTTTTTGGTCTTAAGCATTACTAGGAAGCATTACTACATTGAAGAGCAATAGTTTTATCAAGAATATTTTCCTGGGAAAATGGAACCTAGTGGGACATGCTAGCTAGGTTCATAAATGAAGTAAATCATGAAACTTGATGAAGTAGCTCAAAGACTTGGGATGGGAGAAGCTGACATCTAGGCCTGCTAAAAATGATGGTGATGATGGTTAAAATTTTTTTTTTACATTTATTTTTATTTCATTTGTTTGGGCATTTTTGCCTGCATGTTGTATGCCTGTGCACCACGTATACATCTTATGCCCATGATCTCAGAAGAGGGTGTCAGTCGTGTCCCTTGGGACTAGAGTTAGAGGCAGTTGTGAAGGGCCATGTGGTTGCTGGGAACTGAACTCTGGTCTTGGGAGCAAATGCTCTAATAAAGCAATAAATGTTCTTCATGGCTGAACCTTCTTTCCAGCCCCTATTAACTTTGTTTGTTTGTTTGCATGTATGCCTCTGCACCATGTATATACTAGGCACTCATATATGCCAGAAGAAGATGTGGGCTCCCACAGGACTGGAGTTAGAGTTAGTCATAAGCTGCCATGTGGGTACTGGAAATTGAACTTAGGTCCTCCACTTCCTTTAACTGATGACTCATCTCCCTAACTCCTATTGACATAATTTTTAAGTTTAAATATGAAACAAGGATTTGTGTTCTTACTATTCCATCTCTTAGCTAACAATTGATAGCTTCCTCAGCTTTTACTCTGTTAATTAAAATCATTAATGAATATCACTTAAGTATCATCAAGAAAAAAACACAATCTCGTCTAGGATATTATAACAGCAATATTTGGCAAAAATAAATAAATTACATTAAAAAAAACAGGATCTGGAGAGGCAGCTTAGCATTAAAAGTATTTTCAGCTTTCACAAAAATTTTTGAGTTTGGCTTCCAGCACCCACACTTTGAATTGTCAAAACTGCCTTCAACTTCAGCACCAGGAGCTATGATGGTCTCAGCAGACATGGTATATATTCACATGTGCACAGACACACACAATGAGTCCAGAAAGAAATCCCAGCTCAATAGGATGATGTATACAGAACATGGAGTGTGCTTGCGTAACATGTGTAGCCATGAAAGTACCTGCGTGGCGCTTCTTTGGGGGGGGCAGAGAGTTCCTTCGTGTTCACCTGTGAGTTGCAGGACAAGTGAGAAATGTACTCAGTAATAAAAGATGTTGCTACCTGTTTATATGTATGCATATGTGTATACACTTTTTAAAGACATAATCCAGGCTGATTTCTGATTCCCTCTCTTTTCTTCACCTTTTCAGCCCATCTTACCAGCATGTGCTACTACCTCCACCACTGGAAACTTTATTTCTTTTCAACTCTGTAAATTAGGTCTTTGTATGTAGTGCATACAAATTTAGCCCTGTGGAAATAATCCTAAGCTCTGTGTCTGGGTTGTTTTCCTGTTCCTTCAGATATCCAGAAAGTGGTATACTAGAAATGAATGCTAAGGATCTTCGACCACGAGCAAGGACCATTTTAAAGTGGAATGAACTACATGTTGGTGATGTGGTACTGGTTAATTACAATGTAGAAAATCCAGGCAAAAGAGGATTTTGGTATGATGCTGAAATTACCACACTGAAGACGATATCAAGGACCAAAAAGGAAGTTGGTGTGAAAGTTTTCCTGGGGTAAGGTTCTTGTCACTAATGCTATTTAGTTACACAGTTAGGAACGTAATTCTCAGATATGAAGCACATACTGTCATTAAAGAAGTTTAGGTTAGAGAGAAATTTTCATCTTTAAGGGGAATATTTTTATAAATTCTGAGAATTTTTATTACAACTGAATATATCTTCATCTCTAAGGCCACAGATAATTTTTGGAGACTCAGATGTGAAAGTGTCTGTCTAGAGAAATCTATGCTATGTTGAGTTCTTATAGATGAAACAATAATACCCCAAACCGTAACATATTAATGTATTCCTGTAGATGACAGCTTCACCTTTATTTTCTAGCCTGGAACATTTCAAGATTTTTCTCAAGTGATAGCTAGTGGGCATCGTCTTACAGAGCTTTACACCTGGGAGGTTATTCACTCCTCTCTATGCTTCCTCTCACTTTAATTAAGTGAATAATTACTCATTTGCCTTTAAAAAGATAGTATGTATTAAGGAGTTTCTAAATTTTCATTTGAAATTCTACGTGCATTTCTTTTTTTATATAATGAATTTATACCAGATTTGTTGTATTGATCAGTGAAGGAATTTAGCATGCCACTAACAGATTTTGCTTCTGAGGAAAGAGCCAGATTTATATATTGTTCATATTGTATTTAACTACATTCATGGCAAAAGGTGACAAATCTAGGGGCAACATTTATTATGGTTCATAGAAAGCAAGGATAGATAAACTATAGCCCACTAGCTGCTTGCGTTTGCAAAATAAAGTTTTATTGGAACACAGCAGTGTCCATTGATATGCTGGTTTTGAGAATTTGCAGCTGAGAACATCTGACTGCACAACATAGATTGCTTCTGGTTTGTTTCATGACAATAGTTGATAACCCTGAGATAAGGATAGAGACTATCAGAGCCTGCTGAAGAAAGCTTTCTGTTTTTCTCTATTAGAATATTAGAATTATAGCTCATATTATAGAAGACTAGATTTCATACCCTTCTAGAGAAATACAAGTGTAATTCTGTTACTCAACTAAGGATGTAATTGAATTGCAGATTTCTGAACTATTTATAGTTTACATTATATCCAAATCTGAAGAAAACACCAAAATAACTTGCCTCTGTAGGGGACCTGTGGTACACTTGATTGTAGGAGTATAAAAAAGGTGCCACACAACAGGAGCTACCCAAAACTCATAGCATTGAGCTTATTTAAAAAACAACAACAGTATGGACCACAGTGGCACCTTAAAATTGCCGCACTGAGTGGCATAGGCAGGAGGATCTCTGAGTTCAAGGCCAACCCAGCTACATAGTGAGATCATGTCTCAAAACAAACAAACAATAAATTAACACTTTTAAAGGAAAAGAAGTTGCTATTTTAAGAAAGATTTCTAATCTAAATGATCCTGAGGTAGAAAATTGCTTTGGTGACTAGATCAAGCATGAATGGAAAGATGGACAGGCAAATATTGGTTGATATGATGGTTATGTTATAGCTGTCCCAATTGTGAAACACTACTAAGTTCTTACTTAGAAGTGTCAGGAATGTAAGAGCCATAAAACAAGCAAAGGTGGTTTAAGGTTAGGAATATATTTTTGTAGCTTAAAATCACAGGGATCACATATCAGATATCCTGCATGTCAGATATTTGCATTATGATTTATAACAGTAGCCAAATTACAGTTATAAGTAGCAATGAGAATAATTTTAAAAGCCAAGCAGTAGTGGTGCACACCCCCAGCACTTGGAAGGCAGAAACAAGCGGATCTCTGTGAATTTGAAGCCAGCCTGATCTACAGAAAGAGTTCCAAAAACAGCCAGGGCTACTTGGAGAAACCCTGTCTCCAAAAAAGAAAGAAAGAAAAAAAGATGATAATGTGGTGGTGGTGGTTGGCGGTCACCACAACATGAGGAGCTGTACTAAAGGGTTGCAGCTCTAGGGAGGTTGAGAACCAGCAGCTTAAGAGCACTTATGCTCTTGCAGAGGGCATGTGTCGTTCTCTCTACCCATGTGGGCATCTCATCACTAACTGTAACTCCAGTTCTAGGGAATCTAGTGCCCACTTCTGGCCTTTGGGCTCCTGTACACATGTGGGGTGTTAGATTCTAATAGGATGTCTTTAATTTTAACTTCAGTTAAGTATCACCATTCCCTGGAAGTACAGGTGTCAAAACGCGAGAGTGAGAAGTGTTAGACAAGTGAGTGCTCAGGCAGCGTGCAAGGAAGAAAAGATAGTGCGGAATTGATAGACTAGACTTAATGCATGGTGGGATTTTGCCTTATGCTTAGGGGGTCAGACAAGCAGTAAGATTTAAGAAAGGTGAGTCGCTGTAAGTCTGGAGAGGATGTAAGGAAGTAGTTACTTGTAGAGTAGCATGGCAGTTCTGTCTGCTGTCGTGACTGATGCTAACGAAGACCCCTGCCTCACAGCTGCTTGATTACAGGTACCTTTGTAGTTCCTGTATTCTACTTAATAGTCAATTTTTAATGGGAAACTTAGTGGAGAATGTAAATGGGTACTACTCTCTCTTTAAAATATTTTTTAAAAGTAGATATAATGTCAAATTCACCACAGGAGCCAAAAGCAAATATATAAAATTCTTAAACCCATGTGTACCTAATAATACAAAACAAAAGCTATGATTAAAAAAGAAAAACAAGGCTGGAGAGGTTACACAGTGGTTAAGAGCTTGTTGTTCTTGTAAGGACCCATGTGACTCCCAACACCCAAGTCAGGTTGCTCCCACCACACTGTAACTCCAGCTCCGAGGGGGTTCCCGCACCTAGCTCCTGCAGGTACCTGTATTCATGTGAGGTACTTACACAGACCCATACACATTCACATAATTAATAATAATAGCTTTTAGAAGGAGGAACAAGTTCACAGTCATATTAGGAAATGCAAGAATAGCAAATGAGTATAAAGTATGTGTGGCTTCATATTTGAAAAGCTACCTAGTGCCTACAAAAATACAGGCATTTGGCCAGGCAATGGTGGCGCACGCCTTTAATCCCAGCACTTGGGAGGCAGAGGCAGGTGGATCTCTGAGTTCGAGGCTAGCCTGGTCTACAGAGTAAGTTCCAGGACAGCCAGAGCTACACAGAGAAAACCCTGTCTCGAAAAACCAAAAAAGAGAGAGAGGGGGTGGGGGGAGGAAAGATACCTAATAAGAGGAGTAAGAGGCCATCTTGGTTTTGCCTAGAAATATTGGACATATGTTTGAATCTTATTTTAATTAATAGGGGTGCATTTATCTCGTTTTTATACTAAATGTATAAGACAGCTATTTCTTACCAGATAATCTAAGTAATAAAGTCTCTGAATTTCTTTATTTCTGCTTATTACTGAAGTTATATCTAACTTTGAGGATTAACTACTACTAAAAACAGTAGACCAGGGTATTGTAATAGCTATAAGCTCAATCAATTTATAAGTGAGAAAAATAACAGTAAATGTCTACAATGACATATTATTTTCACATAATTTAAATGTTGCTTATAGAAGTTAATGTTTCTTCCTCTCTTTGAGCAGGGGTTCTGAAGGAACGTTAAATGACTGCCGAGTAGTGTTCGTAGATGAAATCTTCAAGATTGAGAAGCCGGGAGCCCATCCTATTTCCTTTGCGGATGGAAAGTTTTTAAGTATGAGTTTTTCTGTTAGGCTTAGACTCAGTGTGCTTTTGATCAAATTTAGTTTTATTGGCCAGTGGATACTTTTGGAGGAGTTATGAAATAGACCATACAAATTCACTTTCTAGGATAAGTAAATAGCTTGTAATAAGCTGTTGTTTTGTAAAGTGGTCTTTCAAGTGCTTCTCCATGTGTGTTCTTTTAATATAAACATATTTTTGAAATTATTTATATATGTGTGTCACAGTATATAAGTTGATGCCAGAGGACTACATAAGGAAATCTCTCTTCTACCATGTAGATCTTGGGATTTGAACTCAAGTGATCAGGCTTTTGCCTCCTGAGCCTGGATTGGCCCTCTGTGTGTTTCTACCAACATTTTCCTTATGTCCTTACCCAGTCTTTAACATCAATATGTATATAATGCAATTTGTGGCAGTAATATACACTATCCCTGTGTTTATTGCTATCACACACACCCCCACACACACAGAGCCCATTTCATAAATTCTGATTTAGTAAATCTGGGGTGAATTATTTGTTCTTTCTTATTTTTCTTTTTGGTGTATGTTTGCATGCATGTGTGTGTGTGTGTGTGTGTGTGTGTGTGTGTGCGCGCGCGTGTGTGTGTGTGTGTGTGTGTATGTGTGTGTGCTTATGCGTGTGCCACAAGTATATAAAAATTTGAGGACACTTGTAAGGGTTGGTTCTCTTATTACACCATGGGTTATGAGTACTGAACTTAGGTTGCCTGGCTTGGCAACAGGTGCCTTTCCCTACCGAGCCATCTCTCTGGTTCTGAGACATTTATTAAACCTCACCATGGATTTTTGGGGGAGGTACTGTTTGCTTTGTATTTTTAAAAGGTATATACTGCTTCAGTAGTGTGTAAGTAGCTAGAGAGATGGGTCAGTAGTTAAGAGCATTGTCTTTAAGTGACTAATAGATATAAATCAGTAACATTTCCATTAATTGTGTTCTTTATAGGGAAAAATGACCCTGAATGTGACCTGTGTGGTGGAGATCCAGATAAGACATGTCACATGTGTTCTTGTCATAAGTGTGGAGAGAAACGGGATCCCAACATGCAGCTTCTGTGTGACGAGTGCAATATGGCCTATCACATTTACTGCCTGAGCCCACCTTTGGATAAAGTCCCGGAAGAGGAATACTGGTACCATCACCAGGGCTTGGTCTTCTTTTGTTTTTCTACAGATAATCAAAATGGATCTTCAAAGAATAGATTTTCCTTTCCCTCCCTCCCTCCCTCCTTCCCTCCCTCCTTCCCCTCCCTCCCTCCCACCTGTCCTTCTGTCCTTCCATCCTTTCTTCCTCCTTCTTTCTGTTTTTCATCAGAAAGTTTCTTGCTATGTAGCCCTGGCTGTCCTGGAACTTGTCTGTAGACTAGGCTGCTCTCAAACTGATAGAAATCTGCCTGCCTCTCCCTGCCAGGTGCTGGAATTACAATGGCCAAACATGGATCTCTAGAGATACATGCTATATGAAAGTGTTTAAAATGCCATAGCTGGTGGTCACTTGGCCCTGATACCTTTATTAACTTACTGTAAAACTCTGACCTGTGTTCTAACCTTACAGATTTGGATTTCTGGTCATGCCCGAGTATGAAGCCATTTAGAAGTACAAACTTGGTTGCTTGGCTTTTGCTTTAGAGGCCTTAAAGTTCCCTTAAAGGACCTGGAATGGCACCACTTAGTTGTTTTTCCGTCTGTCTATCATACTGTTTTTCTCTCTATTTCCCTAAATACCCTACATTCTATCCAGATTCAGTGTCTTTCATCTCTTTAAGACATACTCTTGTCTCTGTTTTCAAACTTGATTCTTTTTGGAAGCATTATGCTTACCTTCACTGTAATATTCATCCTTCAGTTTTTTACTTAGCTATATCTAGTCAGCTTTTATAATGGCTTTCAACACCCTAGTATGTTGTATTTCCTGTTGTGTTCTTAGTAATTAAATACTCAATATATACCAGCAGTGTTTTATATGCATATTGTATCTAATTTTTAGGAAGTTCTTAAGTAGAATAAAGCTCCAAGATTAAATATACTTGCCATAATCTAAACCTCCTTGTGTAGTGGTAGTTAGGAACAAACCACTTATAAAACATTAGGGAGAAGGTACCTAGTCGAGTTTATACTAAACTTTTAAATAATCATATTAAGGAGTCTTGTAAAGTCTTTTTTAATATTATGTGCATGCGTGTAGGGTTCCTTGAAGTTGGAATTACGGGCAGTTGTGAGCCTTCTCATGAGAGTACTAGGAACCAAACTCTGGTCTTCTGACAGAACAGTGTGTGCTCCTAGCAACAACTGAGCTGTTTCTCCTCTTCTGCTGCAGAAGATTTTAACATAAGGGATATACTAATTAAGAATATTGATACCCCAAGTGGCTAGGTAGTATCAGTGTGAAGAACAGACAACTCTTCCTTCCTGTAGTCTTTTTGTGGACTCACTGCCAACATTATGGCTGTGTTACTACAGAAACTACAGGGGTTTAATAACAAAGGAAAGGGGCCTGTGACATGGTTAAGTAGATAAAGATAGTGTGTCACGTGACCTAAGTTCAATCCCTGGGACCCACACAGTAGAGCGAGAGAACCAACTCTGTTGTCTTCTGATCTCCATGGGTGCCATGCATGTTCATAACATACACACACACACACACACACACACACACACACACACACACACACATATGCAGGCATCTCACTTTTATAAATTATAACAACAAAATGTAGAAGGGCTGTGACTCCTTTCTATTTCTTCCTGCCACTGACTTGCATGATCACATGACTAGTAACTATGTTTCCTCTGAAGTCTCATCTCATTATTTGTTTTGGTGTATAGTGGAAAAAACTTTTATTATATTTGGTGACTTTTCAAATATAATAAACTTCAAATAGGTTTTTTCAAGTTGAGGGAACTAAAGTATTTGCATTTTTGCCCAGTGGTGCAGATACCTCTCATAATTAAGAGTGACAAGTGAGCATAGATGTATTCTTTACTCTAAAACTTATATGGAAGAGATAATTATGAAAGAAAAGATACAAATTTAAGATGAATTTGGCAGTGAATTATTTTGTTGGTGTGCTCTTGACTTTTCCAGTTTTTGATAGAAAGCAACCTTATTTCATTGTCTAGACAAGGTTCTTAGAAAGTATTAAAGCAGTTTATGAGAAAGGACAAGTACACAGGACTGAGGCAGATCTAGAGATGCTGGCCTGAGCACTTACTATGGTGGACTAGACTTTGTGATGCTGACACTAGAACAGAGGGCTTTGTGATAGCTCTGCCAAAAAGCTAGACCATTCACACACACACACACACACACACACACACACACTCATATATGTCTATATATTGCATTTCAGTTTTTTATTGTATGTTGATGTGATATGGTATAAGTGTGAAGTTTAGAGAAAACTTGAAGAAATCATTTCTCTTCTTCCACCATGAAATCCAGGGATTGACCTCAGTTTAGCCATCTTGGTGGCAGGGACCCTGTACTTACTGCGCTATCACTGGCTGCATGTATATATATTCTTTTCTTTTGAGAGTTCTAGTAACCGGGTTAGATGGGAAGATGTATTCATTGCATTTTTAATTGTTGGATTCTTTTTCCTTTAGTTTTTATAATGAGAATTGCAAATGGATATTTTATTCGAGTTGGTAATAAGATTAAGCATTATGTCCCTCCCCCCACACTCCAGGCTTTTGGACTGAATTTCAGGATGGATAATACAAAATCTTGAAATACTCTAGAAACAAAACAAGAATTTTTTTACCATCAGCTTTTATTGTGTGAATATTTTTGAAAAGTTTAAGATATTAGTGACAGTTGGTACTCTGTAGTCTAACCCAATTTATTTTAATACTGGTCCTAATGTAGTAAGGCCATTATTCTGTCACTGGTCTTAGTTACCAGATATTCTTTGTTTTGTCTTTTTCATCCCTTTAAGGTATTGTCCTTCCTGTAAAACTGACTCCAATGAGGTGGTCAAGGCTGGGGAGAGACTCAAGCTGAGTAAGAAGAAAGCAAAGATGCCCTCAGCCAGTACCGAGAGCCGGAGGGACTGGGGCAGGGTAAGAGAGAGCCCGTCTTCCTCTCACTGTCCTGTTAACAGTTGATAGTAAATAGTGCTTCAGTATTGGTAGTGGTAGTATAAAAGATTAAACAATTGAATTGTTAGTATCAGTGATAATTATGTAAGTAACAGTTTCATTCATCCAGCTATTTCATTCACATTTTATAGGAATTGGAGATCTTGAAAACACTTTTTTTCATAATTGATTTCTCAAACAGCTTCTTTTGTGACTTATAGGGAATGGCTTGTGTTGGTCGTACAAAAGAATGTACTATTGTCCCTTCGAATCATTATGGACCAATCCCTGGTATTCCTGTTGGATCAACGTGGAGATTCCGAGTTCAGGTATGGCTTAGTTGGAAAGGCAGAATTCATAGAATTAAAACTCAGGTGCCCTTTGCTTTTGTTTTTCCTTATAAATGGGTCTCAGTGAGTAGCACACGCTGTTCACTTGTTAGAGTAACCCATCTTACTTGGAATGAGTACCTTTCCCCAGACTTGATCAGATGAAAGCACACCCTCACAGGGACACAGCAGTTATCTTTGCTTGCTCTTTGTCATATGGTTCTGGTATTGGTAAGCATTCTTGGGAGTTTTTTCTTGTTGTTTCTCTGTGTAGAGTCCTGGTTGTCCTGGAACTCACTTTGTAGACCAGGTTGTCCTCGAACTCACAGAACCACATGACTCTACTTCCCTAGTGCTGTGATTAAAGGAGTGAACCACCACCACTCAGCTTTTCAGAAAAATTTTTAGAAATTTAATATTTGAAATAATTTTAAGTTATGTGGTGAATTCTTATCTATCGTCATTAAACTTTAGGCTTCCTTTTAAACTTTTTTTTGTGTGTGACTTTTCTTGGGTGAATTCTAAGATACTGATCCACTTGGAGCCAGTTAATCCAGTACTAAAGTTCTTCTCCTTTCCCCACCTCTTCTGGCTCTTATGTTCTTTATTGCCCTTCTCTGGCACTGTTCCCAGAGTCTTGGAGTGGGTTATACAGATGTCCAAGTTACAGACGGGCATTTAGTAGTCATTTATTCTCAGTACTCTGACTATTAGAAGTGTGCAGTGATAAGCCAACAGCAGCAATAATCTGCAGGTAGAAATACAGTTATTTAGAAGGCAGTTTGATGACTACATTGTATCTATGTAGCAAACCAGCAACAGCAGCCTCTCTGAGAGGATCTTTGACCTCCCCGACCACAGGCTTTTGACCAATTTTACAATATCAAGAATTAATGTTTTCTAGTGAAACCTAGGGCTTGTCTATACTACTAGTCTTGCTAGCCAGCTTGCTCCAGGGATTCCCTGTCTACCTTCTAAAGCAAGATGACACTGACTGGTCTTCCTTCTTTCATGGCACTACACCCTCTCCTCAGCCCAATCAAAAGTTATCCATAAAGGACTATTCTGAGCCATGCATTGATAGTTCTTGCCTGTGATCCCAGTACTTCAAAGGCAAAGGCAAAGAGTGATTGCAAGTTCAAGGTCAGCCTGGTATACGTAGTGAATATGATGCCAGTCAGGACTACTTCAGAGGACTCTGTGCCAGAAATCAACAAATCAAAAGGTCATTCTTTTTATGATTGAATGGATTTGAAAGGAACAAAATAAGGCAGAAAGGTCTATTAGTGTGCAAGTCTCAAAGCAAGAGTGAGGGCTAGAACTGGGAAAAAACAAAACCTCAGTACCTTCAGGATTTTATTTGGGAAAATTAAAATGAGAAAGAGTTGAACTCTACGTAAAACGTGATGGGGCTGTAAAGTTTAATAATGCATGTGAAAGCGTTTTGTACTTCTGACTCCATTGGTACTCTTTCATCCATCCAAAATATACTTCATCTTTTCCTTTTACCTTATAGGTGAGCGAAGCAGGTGTTCATAGGCCGCATGTTGGTGGAATTCACGGTCGCAGCAATGATGGGGCTTATTCTCTTGTCCTGGCTGGAGGATTTGAAGATGAAGTTGTAAGTAATGATGTAGCTTTATTCTTTAGAACCTATCTTGATCATTTCTAAAAGGACTAAAGCTGTGCCCAAAACATATCACATATTATTGTCTCTTTTTTAGTGTAGTTTTGTTGAAGTGATTGGTTCTATATAAGTTACAAGATTTAGCAGTGTCTGTTTTTTAATATGGTTTAGCTTACACAGTTGATAACTAATATAAAAATATGTTCTCTGGAATTTTTTTAACTTAAGCCTACTTTGAAATAATTGTGGTTTTACAGTAGCATTAGAAATGCTATGGATAAAACTGCAGTATATAGGGCTTATATCAGGAAGTATAATTTGGGAGTCATACAGTATTCCATGTGTGTTTTACAGGCACAGTAGAGAGTACTATGAGATAAATTAAAGCTATATCCAGAAAATCTTGGACTAATCTTAGCTGGGGAACCTGAGATGAAGATGCTGGTCTGTTTGATTGATTGGTGGCAGGAGCTGATACAACCAACCATCTGTCTTTGTATCTCCTTTGACATCTTGTGAGAGAGGATAGAGACTAGAGAATAGTGTATTAGGAATGTAGCTCTGTGATCTATACGCAGGCCCAGCGTGCACCAGGGTGTGGCTATGGTAACTTCTGTTCCTTGGTAGTGGCAGCTTCATGTCCTTGAGCAGGTAGAGCTGCTTTCTATGCACTCTTTCTAGGCAGCAGCAGCAGCCTTGCATAAGCTGTTTCATGGCGTGCAAAGCATAACAAATCAAAGTGATCTCTTTTCTCTGTGATAATAGAAAGCTTTTGTTGGCATATCGAAGTACAGATATGTTAATGGTATGATATAGAATTTTAATCATAATTTGGTTGCTACTTGAAGAACGTTCAAAATTATTTTTTCTTTGATATTTAAAGCACTGTTTAGGTTGCACCATGCCTGTTCTAAGGTAGACCACGCCTATTCTGTCAGATCTCACTACTCTTTCTTTATAGCACTCTCAGGATTATAACTTGAAAACTTGGCCATTTTGATTTTTGAGTATTCCAGAGCCAATCCAGATGCAGTGTAAAGTATTGTTTCTCATCAAGTAAGGAAGTATTTTAGTAGGGCATGGTGGTACAGACCTATTTTCCTAGCGCTTGGGAGGTGGAGGTAGAAGGACCGGAAGTCAAGGCCATCTTTAGCTACACAGTAAGTTTGAAACCAGCCTGAACTGTGTTTTGAAACAAACAAAAGATAGAAAAGAAGGAAAGAAAGGAAAGGAAGTAGAGGGTGCAGGGGGTGGGGGGAGAGAGGTGCACAAGACAGTGCGGGGAGGTGCTCTTGGTCATTATTGTATATATTTATTAGAGTTACCTTCAAATGGAAGGTAACTAGAAATTAAATTTAACTCCTTATTTTGAAAAAAACAGTGACCTTAAATATTTCATTTATCAAATGTGAGTTGAAGGTTTGGGAGCTAATAGACTCATTCATTCTTTCATTTGTAGCATTCCCATATGTGAACTCTAGTCTTTCTTCACCTTTGAGAATGCTGGGGTTAGAACATACACCACCATGCCTGCCTCATAAAAACACTTAGGACACAAATTTAGTTAGACTTTAATCCAAAGAATGGGAAGAAGCATCCTTCAAAGAAGTAAGAATTGAGTAGAAAAAAACCAACATTGTCTTAAGTTCATCCTGATTTCACATTAAAAAAGAGTACTGGGCCAGTGATTAGAGGCACTTACCACCAAATGTGGCATCCTGACTTTGATTTCCAGGACTCACTCAGGTAGGGGGAAACAGCTGACTCCTTCAAGTTGTCCTCTGATCTATATATGTGGTCTGTGGCATGTGTATGCCCCATCACCAAGTAAATTAATTAAAATATAATTTAAAAACCCAAATTGCTAACCAGTTAGTATAGGTAAATTATGTACTGATGCTTTTCTTGAGTTATTTTGAGTTTTGAATCAATTTAGAGTTAACTTATATAAATTTGTAGTCACCACAGAAATGATCATGTTGTTCCTTTTTATAACTTTTCCTTTGGGCATGTTTATCAAAGTTAGTAGATGCCAAGTACTGCATTTAATTTTCAATTTATTTTCCAGATTTCTTTTTAATAGTAGCAATGCTTAATTTTTTTAACCTGAGTGTACCATGGATAATTTCAAAATATGAAATATGGAAAACTTATTATGCCATTAGAACTGTACAGTGAAGCTTTTAGGTAAATTTACTTTATAAAATATATTTAATGTCCATGCCAGATTTTGAATATTTATCAGAAAAATTCTGTATTGTGTAAACAAGAGCTATGTCAGTTACCATTGAATTAAATGATTCTAACCCATTAGTCTTATGAAACGCTATGGATTACTTGGATACAAGCACAGCATGCAAATGACTGTGTTTGAGACGTTATAAACTACACTTTGAAGCAAAAGCTTTAGATCAAGTGATAAAACTTGAGGTATACTGCATATATGGTTACATTTTGCTTTATTTTGGCAAATTCTCTGAGAAACATGTCAATAACATTTTAACCTAATGTTCTGACTCTAAAGTGAGAAATGGTGAATTATACTCAGTTTAAGTATCTTACTGTAAAAAAATCTTTCCCTGTAGGACCGAGGGGATGAGTTCACGTATACTGGAAGCGGTGGTAAAAATCTTGCTGGTAATAAAAGAATTGGTGCACCATCGGCTGATCAGACACTAACAAACATGAACAGGTGCTGTTCTAAAGACTACATCTGGAGGTTACATCAGACTGGGATCCTAGCATTAGAACTTGTTATTTAAGATTTAGGGAAGAATCTTCAACTAGGAGTTAGATGAAGTTAAAATCCCATTGTTTAGTTTTCATACTGTTCATGTTTAAGTGGCATAATCCCTCCTTACTTGATAACCATGCTATATACTTGAAGCTTGTTGCCATTTTTGAAGGAGAGGAACTTATGATTTCAGTGGAATTGAAGATGAGGTGGCATGTTTAGTACACTGTAAGTCACAACTGAGGGATGCTTTCCTCAGCACATTAGCTTCCACGGATAAATTTGCTTTAGAGGTGACTCACTAATGTGAAGTAGCCTTATGTGAACGGTAAGGGAAATTGCAGTCTGTCTCCGTGCACTTTTAAAATTGTATTAATAAATTAACTTCCGAATTAGAAAAGTGCTCTTTTTGAACTAAATTCTCTCAGTACATTACAAAAGACCCATCTTACAATGACTTTTAATATAGACTTTTAACAGAGACATTCTTATTACCATAGAAGACAAAATTTAATTTCCAAATATTTTATAAATGTATGCTGATGTAAACAATTAAGAACTCAAACCTCAGATAGCAAAGATCACTTTATAACTTGTCATAGTAAAAATTTTGTGAACTATATAAAAGTTAAGTTTCTTTATGTTCTAGAGAGCATTTTAGCATAATTAAAAATTTTTATTAAATTCTAAGTAGTATCACTTTAATTTCTTATTACCATGTCAAAAATATACCAATATTCTTTCAAAACTTTATTGCATACCAAGTTATGTAGAATCTTGCTTTCATATCTTGTATATTATTCTGACAAAGGATTGTTTTACTGAACTAGCAGAGGAGACAGGTCAGATTTGCTGGTGAGATCTCCTTCCTGAGATAGAAGTGCAATCCCTTGCTATCCTTTTCCTACAAAGAAGGCAGGCAACTCTTTAAGAGGAATAAATAACCTTAGAAGTTAGAAAGAGCCTGAGCAATTTTTGTCAGTCAATGTGTATCTTAAATTAGCAATGGCCTTTTAAGTTATCAAGTATGAGAATTATATTTTTTGTGATAAGACTATTTTACTTTACTGAAATTTTTATCATAAGTATGCACAGTTGGAATAGATATATTACATTCCTTTTATATTTTTGCACAGTCCAGTAAGTATTGTTATAGACTCCTTAGAAAATAATCGACAACAATAAAAATGTTTGCGGTGAAAAGGAAGTAGGCTGAAAAGCACTTAGATTTGACTCCTCTTGTAGACTGGCCATCCAGTGGACTACCTTAGGCACCGAGCTGTGTGTGGACCTTGCAGTTTTACGTCTTATAAAGAAATATATTGTCTGATGAACATGAAAACCTAAGTAAAGGCCTCGAACTTGGTCCCAAACACACTCTTTACCACGTAGTGTATGATACAGTTCGTTTTTGCTTCTCTGCCAAGAGGAAGCTTGGTACCGCCTTGCTTCTGAGCAGTGCCCATTTCTTAGCAGTTACTCCACTTCAGAAAGTGGAGCTGACATGAAGGTGTCTCAGCTGTCCTCTCTGTCAATGCCCTCAGACGCCACTGGTGCTGGAGCGACAGAGCGTGACAAAGAGCTGCATTGCCTATTCTTTGGCTTGTTTCATCCTTCAGACTCCTTTCACAGTTTTCAGTAGTCTGTAAACTTACAAAGCCAAAACTTGACTTGATAGTGCCATTTAGTGATGGCAGTAATCATAATTAATGGCACCTGTGAACTTGAGAGCATGTCACTCAGTGATATGAAGCTAGTAATTATTCTACTTCTTTAGTAATATGGGTGATAAAAGATACAACAGTAACCCTAGTTAGATGGCTCTATTTTAATATTTAAATTTTTTATTTTCTGTGTATGAATTTTTTTTCCTGCATCTCTTTTCAACTGTGTGTATGTATGCCTTGTGCTTGAGGAAAGCAGAGGGCATCAGATGGCTGTGAGCCATGATGGCTTATTTTATCCTACCTCCTGGTACTTTAAAATATCTCCCTTTTAGGTAAAAGAGATAACTTTAACAAGCTGAATTTTGTGCACAGCTAGAAAAGTTGTACTGCATTTACTTTAAAAAAATGTGGTTCAAGGATTCCTTGTCAGTCACAGTCTATAAAAAAAGAGAGACATCAAGAGAGATATTTTGTATTATATCTGACTTTAATTTTTTTAAAGATTTATTTATTTATTTTATGTATAAGGGTACACACTGTAGCTGTACAGATAGTTGTGAGCCTTCATGTAGTTGTTGGGAATTGACTTTTAGGACCTCTGCTCGCTGTGGTTGACCCTGCTCGCTCCCGTAGAGTGGTAGATCCAGCTCGCTCAGTCTCTGCTTGCTCCAGCCCAAAGGTTTATTTATTATTATAAAAATATACACTGTAGCTGTCTCCAGACGCATAGAAGAGGGAGTCAGATCTCATTATGGGTGGTTGTGAGCCACCATGTGGTTGCTGGGATTTGAACTCAGAACCTTTGGAAGAGCAGACGGTGCTCAAACCCGCTGAGCCATCTCACCAGCCCCCATATCTGACCTTATAAAATGGACTATTTATGTGCACTTGTATTTGTATGTGTGTCTCTTACTGGCCTGGATGGAATTCACCAAGTAGGCTAGGTTGGCTGACTGTTGAGCTGCAGGGATCCATATAGTTCCATGTAACCACACTGGGATTATAAGCGCACATTACTGCACTAGCAGTTTTTAAAAATACAGCATTTTTATAAATTCTTTGAGAATTTTCTACATGCACACAATGTTTGATCACACTCACTCTCCACTCTTCCTATTAACTCCCCGAAGGTCCCCTGTGTCTTCTCAAGTGTGTGCCGAGTCCACTTGTACTGCCCCTATACTCTTGGTTATGAGCTGGAGTTTTATATGGACATTCTAGGAGTCTTCCTGCTCCCAAGGCAGCTGTTTGCCTACTGAGTCAGCTCAGTGTTCTAGCCCTCATGTGTTAGCAATGTTTTCTTTTACTGAGGTAAGGAAATAGGTGGGCATCTTAAATGATATCCCAACTTGGCTAGACTGCTATTTTTAGAATTAGATACTCCTCAAAGTTCTTATAACATCTAAATATGCTCACTGGCTTACCACTACATGCTAAGGGAAGCTTCGGCCCGCCCAGATGTGTTCTTCCAGCATAGCGATCCTCCTTGGCTATGTGTCATCAGTAAACCATAGTGGTCTCAAATTCATCTCTTCATTTTCATGACTTCCCCGGCATTTTGATTCACTTAAATTTATCATTTTGTGGAGGTCTTTAAAGGTTATTCTCATGCCATACTTATTCTTAATATCCTTTAGGCAGGATTTCTGCTGTCTGAAATGTGGAAAACCTAAACAAGCTATTTGTACCTTGCTGACACATTTATTTTTCTGGATTTCTTTCTGCATTATTCCAGCAGTTTACTTCACTTCATCAAAATTTAACTATTAAAGCAGTCAGACACCTTAGTTTTCCAACATCTCCCTCTTCTCGACAGACCTTTTAAGCCAATCCCTTGCATTTCTAGTTGTTTTCTATTGTACGTGGCACAGATGTTATTACTTATAGAAGAACCCCATAGGCTCTTTGAGAACCAATTCCTTGGCTTGAGGGTGACATCAGAAAACAGATCTGTCTTCTCTGCTGGTGGGGAAAAGCATAATCCTATTGTCTGGAATAATATGGAAAGAATCATAGAATCTTAATCTTCAGGTAAGGCATAATTTATCTTACTGAGCTAAAGACTCGATTATATACTTGGAGAAAGTTTACTTGGTATAAAGATCTTGTTTTGTCTCTTTTAGGGCATTGGCCCTAAACTGTGATGCTCCATTGGATGATAAAATTGGAGCAGAGTCTCGGAATTGGAGAGCTGGTAAGCCAGTCAGAGTGATACGCAGTTTTAAAGGGAGGAAGATCAGCAAATATGCTCCAGAAGAAGGCAACAGATATGATGGCATTTATAAGGTGCTCTATCTGGCATGACATCTCCTGGGTCATTCGGGGCTCTTAAGATATGATTACCACAGGGAACCCCTGGGTGGGCTAGAGAAAGGATAGGCTAATTCATTGGCATTTCTACTTTTTTTCTATAAATGTAAAAGATACATGAATTGAACTTTTTCAGTATTCTAAAAAAAAAGGCTTTGAAGTTCCTAAGGCAGAGTTATATGTAATTGGGTCCAGGCGGTTCCCCTTTTGTTTGTTTTGTTTGGCACTTATAGGCCTCTAACCCGTGGCTTGTACACGATCCGCAAGTACTCCACCCTAGTTCTAAGATTTCCTTTTTTAAGTATGTAGTCTATGTGATAAAACTGTGTAACTAATTTGATCATTATATATCTTGGCTACTATGTATCTTTTAAAAATGCTTTTAATGTTAATAATTACAATAGAGTTTTTCAAGGCAGAATACTTGTATTAAAAATGGATTTGTGTCCTTAGATAAATAATAAACAGGTCATCTACCACCATTTCTTCCTACCTAATTTGCAAAATAAAATTTGTTAATTTGTTGCTATGTTAAATTTATAATATATCCTTATATGAGAACTGTCTTAAGAGGAAATAAGCTCATAACAATATGTTAGTAATATTCTTATTTACTGTTGTTAACTGCAAAGCAAGTATCTTTTGAGGTTGCATTTAATTATGTCAGATTTATTTAGATCTTAATTTGGTTAGTTTATACCTTACATTTCAATGTAATATTGAAATATTATGATATAGGTAGTAAAATACTGGCCAGAAATTTCATCCAGCCATGGCTTCTTGGTTTGGCGTTACCTTTTAAGAAGAGATGATGTTGAACCTGCTCCTTGGACCTCAGAAGGAATTGAACGATCAAGGAGACTGTGTCTGCGATTGCAGGTTAGATTCCCTTTAGTCCGTACTGCCCACTTATGTGTTATAAGAATGTACAGCATCTCCATGCCTCATCTGTGTCCAGCATAGCAGCTGGTGAGCTGATTGTGAGAGATAGAATATACAAGGATGCAGAAAGAAACCAGACAAAAGATAGTTTCCTGTGTGTCATGCTGGGAAAAAGCTGGACGTGGTAGTGAAAAGCAAAATGTTTTTAATTCTATTCGGAACTTGGTTAAAGGGTTTTTGGTAGGTGGAGTGGTGGCTTCTAGAGTTGTTCATCCACCATTGTCCCCATCCATTGTTCTTCAGTGATGCCAGTCAGCATGGTCCTTTGACTTGGCTCTGTCCTGCTGCATATAGCAACTGAACTGTGGGCAGTGTCTGACCACTCATGCAGGGGAATGTGTACCTTTGAGTGTTTTTCTTGTCTTTAAACTCCTAGAAATGATTGTTTAAATGAGATTCATCACCTGGAAACTGAGCAGAGGCATAAAAGTATACCTACTATGACGGGTTAACAGTAATGTGTTGAGGCCAGAAATATGTGGTGTTTTAAACATGAGCATTATCACAAAGTCACGCCTTCACTCTAAAATAGCTGTCAGTGAAGGTTAAGAGGTAGAATGGATCCCTTTAAATCTAACTTTTAAGTGATGGAAAATTAAGTCCCATTTGGTTTTCTAAACATCATCTTCCATCCCCTAATTTTGGGGGATGAGACATTTGGTGCTTAATTTTTTGTTTTGAGATGTGAGCCACAAATTTCATCCTGTCTATTTGAGTATCAGTTCTTGTGTTCCATATGTGATCCTTGCTTCATGCCTAGTGTCTTTTTCTTAATTTTTTTTTAAGCCACCAACAAAGCATGTAAAGATTTTCTTCTCTTAGATCTAAAACTGAAATAAATTACAAAGTGGAGCACTGTAACAGTTAAGGCCATAAGGCTTTAAGTAGAATTTGAGATTTCAGTTATCTTGTGCCTTTTGAATTCTGAAAGTGTATATTTGCTTTATGTAAATTAAATGTGGAGAAAGCATAAAAAAAAAAAAACCCTCTCCTCCCCTCTAAACTGGATCTGAAGCCTCTCACCCTGTGAAGTTTAAATCAACATTGTCTCTTTTCATCCCGGACCAGTACCCAGCAGGTTACCCCTCAGATAAGGAGGGGAAGAAGACCAAGGGGCAGTCAAAGAAGCAGACCGGTGACGGCACCAAAAGGCCAGCTTCAGATGGCAAGTAGCAGTTGCAGAGCATCTGTACTGATAACACTGATAAAGAGAAATAGAGAGCATAAGCAATTACAATAAAGGGATTTTGTTGGGGAGTGGTGTTTATCTCTTTAATAGAGTGAGAGCCACATCAACAGCAAGTGTAGTAAGTACCTGTCTTAGTTAGGGTTTTACTCCTGTGAACAGACCCCATGACCAAGTCAACTCTTGTAAGGACAACATCTAATTGTGGCTGGCTTACTGGTTCAGAGGTTCAGTCCATTATCATCAAGGTGGGAGCATGGTAGCATCCAGGCAGGCATGGTGCAGCAGGAGCTGAGAGTTCTACATCTTCATCTGGAGGCTGCTAGGAAATACTTCCAGCCAGCTAGGATGAGGGTCTTAGAGCCCACACACCCACAGTGACACGCCTACTCGAACAAGGCCATACCTTCTATAATAGTGCCATTCCCTGGGCTAAGCATATGTAAACCATCACAGTATCCTAGACTCGAGGGGAAGCAGCTACATGTGGGCATCTTCCTTCTGAGCGTTGAAGGCAACAGTGAACCTTTGTGCAGTTTCTAAGAACTGTGTGTGTCTCCTGACATATTTCATAAATTAACCTAGATGAATGTCCAAGTGACTCCAAAGTGCCGAAGGCATCCAATTCGACCGACGCAGTAGAGGCTTTTCAGCTCACGCCTCAGCAGCAGCGCCTGATCAGAGAAGACTGTCAGAACCAGAAGCTGTGGGATGAAGTGCTCGCATCTCTTGTAGAAGGACCGGTATATAATGCTTTTCTTAACTAATGATGTTCCTTTAAAAATGGAAACAATGATTTTCACAAGTCCAAACTTTAGTTTATGTAGTTTTTTAATCCATTTCCTTGAACTTTCAGAAATAATAGGAGTCAATACATTTAAACAGCTGTCAGTTTATTTTAACCTTTCTAGATGTTGATTTGAGTCCTAAATTAACTTACACTTAGGTGCTCCTTTTAGGAAGAATTTTCAGTTATAAAACTCAGCCAACTGAATCTAAAACTCAGCAGAAAGGTTTTGTTACATTACAATTCAAAGACGAGATAATCTAATAGTGTACGTTTTAAATAGTTTGTATGATTTTCAAAACTTGTATGTTTAGCTTTGAAGTAAAGTAAATCAGTCTTGATCTATTTAAATATTTGTCTTCGGGATTGGAGAGATTGCTCTGTGGTTAGAGCTTGTAGTACTCTTGCAGAAGACCCAAGTTTGATTCCTAGCACCCAGTTTGGGCAGCTTATAGCCACATGTAATTCCATCTCTGGGGGGACCCTGTCTCATATGTTCCAACAACCCACCTCACATACACATAAGAATATACAGATAATTTTAATTTTTAAATGTTTTTCTCTTTTATAAAATCTAGGATTTTTTTTTAAAAAAATTTAAAAATCTAGATTTTTTTTAACTTCTTGATTTTGTGATCATTAAATTTTAAAGTAAAGCTGGGCCTGGTATCACATGCCTTTAATCCCAGCGCTCAAGAGACAGAAGTCTGTCTCTGAATGTGAGAACAATCTGGTCTACACCACACTTGAGCTCCAGGACAGCCAGGACTACATAGAGGGACCTGGTTTTTGTTTTTAGTTGTCATTGATGATGATGATGATGATGATGATGATGATGATGCTGTTGCTGATGTGTGGATTTCATGTTAAGTTGTGCTCACCAAATGAAAAAGCTTCAAATGGGAACTGTTAGCTCATTTGATTTACTGTTGCCTATTTTGTTGTCAATTTGATCTCTTGTGTGTAATATTTTTATTTCTTTCCTCCTAAAGTAATAAGATGCACAGCTACTGTGAGTCATCTGTATATAAGTTATATTTTTTCATCTTGCTCTTTTTCCTTCCACTGTTGCCTTTATTTCCTTTTACTGAAACAGCTAAACTGTCTCACGTGTCTGACATGAGTAGTGTAAGGGGTACCTGCCTCTCATCTCGTGTGGAGGGTCTCCTGTGATTGTTTTGCAGTTTTGGTTGGGAGATAGTTAACATTACTAAATTAAGCTTATTGGTAACTATTATTGAATACTGTTTAGCTATATCCGAAATTTACTGAAAAATTACTTAGTTAAAAAAATTTTACTTTGCTTGTAAATGTGATATCTTGGTAAAGTGAGGTGAGGCTTTGGTTTTTTGTTTTTTGTTTTTGTTTTGTTTTGTTTTTTAAATGGCCAGA
>JADRCD010217608.1:5956-22660 GCA_019843815.1 Montemys delectorum | reverse complement strand
AGAGAGAGAGAGAGAGAGAGAGAGAGAGAGAGAGAGAGAGAGAGAGAACAGAAATATCTTGGTATCCCAATGTTGACCAAGGACAGACAAGAGTCTGTGGTGTGCTGGGGAGATGTTGCCAGGCCATCTGGCTTGTAGAAGTACAGGTAAACCAGGAGCTCTGTCAGGCCAGCAGGACACGGGCTGGAACAAAGACCCCTTTGAAATCAACATCAGATGCTTGTTTTATTTGAGCTCTGCTGAAGCATGCTAGCAGGAGCTGCTTCAAAGGCCACGGGGATCCCTGAAAGGGGTACAAGGCCAGAAAGACTTGTTCAACCAGCCAGTGCTGACCCAGGACAGGCTCAGGTTGGGGCAGAGAGGCAGAGGGGACCATCCAAGTTACGCCTGGAGACCACCTGCTCACCTGTTGGCAAGCTCAGCAGGTGGCTCTAAGAAAGGCAGAGCTGGTAGAACGGTATTGGGGGCTACAGCTCAGAAAGTACAGAATGTGAGCTGGGAAGGCTGCCCAGGCCAGTGGATCAGACTGGGGCACAGTGGGATTAGGCTATGGATACAGAATAGGCAGTAGCCACCTCCATCATTGTGGACACTGTGCCTCTATCAATGCCATATGGCAAGCCTCTGAAGCTGGTGTTTTCCAGACACAGCCAACTCCTTTTGGCATCTCAGTTCCAGTCGTCTTTAGCCCAGGCTCCTTTTGGTATCCAGTCCCTTCTACTTCTATGCTTATCATCCAATAACTTGAGCTATGGGGAATTGCTCAGCCACCTCATCCTACTCTGTCAGAGCCTTCCCTACAGAGGCTCCCCTTTCTTTTTTTTTTTTTTTTAAAGATTTATTTTATTTATTACATGTAAGTACACTGCAGCTATCTTCAGACACTCCAGAAGAGGGTGTCAGATCTCTTTACGGATGGTTGTGAGCCACCATGTGGTTGCTGGGATTTGAACTCAGGACCTTCAGAAGAGCAGTCGATGCTCTTAACCACTGAGCCATCTCTCCAGCCCGAGGCTCCCCTTTCTAATTAGCCCCTGGTCCGACCCTCTGAGCCATGTCCTCACACCTCACATGCACGCCCAGGTCATTGCTCCATGAGCTTCTAAGGAAACTTCTTCCCATTCACTCCTTCCCATCCAGCCACGGCCCTGGAGCTGTCCATCTGATTGTGTTTGTGAGCACGTGCTCATTGTGGACAGAGCCTGGATAAAAGTTAGCATGAAGGATAGCCAGGACAGTTGATCAAGATGGATGTGAACTCTGAGAGCTGAGAGAAAGTGGGGTCTGCCCCAGGAAAGGTGCTAATTCCAGAATCGGGGCTATTCAGCATGCTGCAGTGAGCCTGCCACCTGTCCAGCCAGGGCAACCTGCAAATTCTCAGGACCCTTCCCACCCACGCCCACGCTGGAGCAAAGAGTTGGAGTGGGATGAGACTCCAGAGTCTCCGGGCCGCACCTCTGCCTGAGGCAGATGCTCCTGAAGGGGTAGGTGGAGAGGGAGGGCTCACAGACACCCAGAAACTTTCCCTGGCTGCCTGAGGCCAGCTGCCTTTGAAGTGGGGCAGCCTGGGAGGTGAGATGGTTCAAGCTGCAATTACAGCAAGTTTCACTCTCTCACAGGGAGTCAAACCAGTCCTCACTCCCAGGACAGAGCTGGCCTCACTCCCTGACCTGAGCAGGTCTCCAGCTAGTTCTGTGACTTGTCACCCCAGGAGGGTGAGTGGCTGTAGTCCCAGATGTACTGGGAAGGCCAGGTAGATGGGTCAGCTCCCTGCAATACTCCTTGCTGCTGAGTTTGCTCCTTGTTGCCTCGTATCTCATATTCTGTTTTTAGGGAGCATGAGGGTGAGTGGTCTAATGTTCACTCTCCTGCCAAGGTCTCCTTTGACCCAGCATTTTGGAGCAGAACACAAGCCCAGGCTAGGTGAGGTTCTCTTTCCTGGGGAGCACAGTCCAGACTGAGCTACAGTCACTCTGTCCCCAAGTAACATGCCAGCTCCCCATTGGATTGCTCTGAAGCCTAGCTCCATGTTGATGGGGCAGCATACTTAGGGCTGGGACTCCTTCACTTTGTCTTCCTTCTCCATGTCTGCTTCTTTCTCTCTGTCCCTTCTGTTTCTCTTTCCATTTCTCTCTCCATACCCTTTTTTTTTCTTTTGGTTTTTTTGAGACAGAGTTTCTCTGTGTAGTCCTGGCTGTCCTGGAACTCACTCTGTAGACCAGGCTGGCCTGGAACTCAGAAATCCACCTGCCTCTGCCTCCCAAGTGCTGGGATTAAAGGCGTGTACCACCACTGCCCGGCTCTCCATCCCTTTATCTTTCCATTTCTCTCTTCTTTCTTCCCTCCTTCCCTCCTTCCATCTCCCTTCCTCAAAAAAACCACCCTCTGTGTCTGGTAGACCTTAGCAAGGTATAGATCTGGCTGCTTTGCCTTGAAAGACTACCTCAGAAAAGCCCCATCACAGATAGGATCTGGCCGAGTATCTCATATGGACCAGACCAGGGTAGGGTAGGGTCACTAGGCCTCCCAGAGGAAGAGGTTTCCTTGGGCCTAGCAAAGAGGAGTGGAGGCAACTCTAGGAGTATTATGCAGAATTTCTGGGTATATTTTGGTGTGCAGTGGCAGAGGTTTTCAGGGCTCTTAATGGGTATAGTTGGGGATGAGCATCAGATTTGGGGACCAGCTTTCAGGCAAGGGAGTTGCATCCTGTGGATAGAGAAAAGCTAGTGAGGTCTGCTGACAGAGGAGGGTCTAGCCCTTGGATAGCTGCTCTTTTTTCTTCCCTCCATTCCTCACCACAGATTTGGGCAGAGAGCTTTGTGGTGAGTCTAGCTTCTTGTTTAGGAACTGCTATGGGAATATAGCCCATCCATGTGCTCTATGGCATAGTCATTCAGGAAACTATGGTCCTGGGGTTATAAGGGGTCTCAGGGCTCAACAGGGACTTGTCAAGCATTTGAGACAACCTTCTGACCTTCCACAGTACCTACAACCACAGGCTGTCCCTGCACCCTCCACATCTGGATGCCTCTCTACTTTGGCTCCACTCCTAAGCTGCCCACCCTCACTTCTGACCCTGGCCTCTTAGGGCTGCAGACACATCGGCCTCAGACACAGTAGCCCTTCTCCTTAGGAAAATATGGAAGTTCACAGCTTTAGAGTTCTAGAACCTCAGGGCCCAAGAAGCCTTCACAGCCTGCCCCAAGGATCATAGATTGGGCCCTGGTCTCAGTCAGATGTGGTTCACACGTATAGTCCAGCCCTCAGGAAGCTAAGGCAGGTAGACCAAAAATTCAAAGTCATTCTGCACAACATATCGAGACCTTGCCTTAAAACAAAGTTTAAAGCCAGGACAGGTGCCCTGTAATCTCCATGACTTGGAGTGCCGAGGTGAAAAGATTTGCAAGTTCAAGTCCTGCCTGAGCTACAGAGTGCCACCTGAGCCATCTAATGAGGCCCTGTTTCAAAAATAAGAAAGGCCCAGGCACAGTGGCTCATGCCTTTAACCTGACACTCAGAGGGCAGAGGCAGGCAGTTCTCTGTTAGTTTGGAGCCAGCCTGGTCTATATACATTATCATGTACACACATGTGCATATGTGCATGAGAGCGCATGCACACACACTCATGAGCACACACACACACACACACACACACACTAAATAATTTAAAAAAAAAAAAGGCACTGGAGATAAGACACGGTGGCAGAGCGCCTGCCAGGCATGGGCATGTGCAAGCCCTAGGTTCAATTCAATCCCTAGTGTCTGGGGAAAAAGAAGAACAAATGGGGTGATGTCTGGGAAGAAGTCAGGAAGGAGGAAGCTAGGAAAGCAAGGGAAGAAAATGGCTTAAGGGCAGATGTGGAACACTGCCCATCTACAGTCCCAGCACTCGATGTAGGAGGCTCATGAATTCAAGGATAACCTGAGCTACCAAGCAAGACCCGAAAACAAACCATAATAAAACAAACAAACATTTAAAAAGAAAGGTGATTCTCTTTCTGAGCAGGGGGCGCATGAGGCCTGAGTGGTGTGTGGAGTGTGTGCCCATCTCTGACAGACATCATGGAGCACCCTGGGTGTGAGAGTGTGTTGACAGTTGAGCAGCCTGAGCTGCTCTAAGCAAGGAGTCAGTTCCCAGCTGGACAGCCTTTTACAGTCACCCACTCTGCCCAGTTCCAGGTCCCAGGATCCCAGCATAGAAAGAACCTGACCACTAGGCTCCAATCTCAGCTATAGCCCCAGTTGACTATGCAGTCTGGAATTGTGTGTAGTTCCCTCTTTCCTCAGTTTCTCCAACTCATAGAGGCACAACCTCAAGTATCTAAAAGAGCCCAAAGTCCAGGGTACTTTTGCAAAAGTCCTAGCTGCCGTGTGGATTCTCCAGCCAGGTACACTGTGAACAAATCCATCTGCTTTGCCCCGTGGATACCAGCAGTCTATGAGCTCAACCATAGTGTCTCTGTAGATGCCAGCAACCTATGAGCTCAACCATAGTGTCCCTGTAGATGCCAGCAGTCTATGAGTTCAACCATAGTGTCCCTGTAGATGCCAGCAGTCTATGAGCTCAACCATAGTGTCCCAGCCATGTAGGATTATGGGACGTCTGGAAGAAGGCCTGCTAAGTACTGAAGGACCAGGCACAAAGCTCTGTCCTTTATTATTCTCCAGGGCTTGTGGTCTGCAGATGCGAGAATCAAGGGCTTGTCGTGAGGAGATCACCCAGGGGGAGAAGGCATGGACAAGTGGTTCTGGGCAGCTAAGCAGTGCCAGCCATTTGGAAGAGGTCAGAGTATAGGGCCCAGCAGGGTATAGAGGCAAGTACACCATTCTCACTAAGTATAAGTGACTACTAACTGACCATACTTAGACACTGGGGGTGGTTATACTCGACCTAAGCAAAGAGCCTTGGTAAGGGGATTGGGGGAAACCATGGAGGGGCTGAGTCAGGGCTCCCTTCTCAGGGTTGGATCAACAAGGGACCACCCATCCCAGATGTTCCATCCCTCCTTTCTCTTGGCCTCCAGGCCTCTTGGGAGTAGAGGTGTGCAGACCCAGAACTGGTTCCCATGACACCAGGCCATGGCAGGGGCTCCTTTTACATACAATACTTAAAAAAAAAAGAAATCACAGCTAGAGCCACAGGAGGCACAGCTGCCACCTGCTGCCACCTGCCAGTGCTGAGCCAGGGCATAGGAAGGAAGGCCCTTCATATGCCCTCCTGACCAGATGTCTAAAGCCAGGAGCTCTGAAGTCCATAAGTGTTCCTCCCTTCAAGCCTTTCTATGCTAGCCTGCCCAGCCATAGTTTCTCATTCTGTGTCACCCATAGCAGCCTGGCAGCTCAAGGGCAAAACAGGGTCTGTCCAGGCTCTCTCAGTGACTCCCAGGGTTGGCCTAGGCAGACATGGCACCCTAATGCCCACAACCATGCACTACCTTCCACTAAGGCTAAGTGGAAGCTTGACTCTACCGCTACCTCCCCACCTTAGGCTGGGATGTTCAGGCTCCCTGAGTCCAAGGGAAGGATATTGGTGCCCTAGGCTATCTACCAACCAAGCTCAAGTCTGAGAGTACCCCCGGGAAGCTGGGAAGAAAGTGTCGACTTCAGCAGAGCCTGACTTGTTCAACGGATACAGAGGCATACACACATGTGCAAACCCACATGTGCAGGCTTGGATGAGGGAGCTGATGGTAGGATAAAGCCACCCTGAGCCCTGACACCCTGTGTACTGTGCATCTGGGCCTCTGACCCTGGGTGTTCAGAGGACTCTGCTGGTCTTCAAGAGACTAAGGCTTGGTAGGGTGGGGATGGCCACTCTTTCAGACCCTGGGGTAGCTAGTCGTGGACGTAGAGAGGAAGCTTTGGCTCCCAGCTACCTCAATGTCACCAGCACTGAAAAATGGCTCTAGACATAGACAGTGGGGCTGCAAGGCCCAGCAGCCAGAGACAAAGAGGCCTTTGTATTGCAGCCAAGGCCCTCTGCCTTGGGTTAAGGCAGCTGAATGAGCTCCTTGGAGGCAGTCCTCCCTCTGCATGCCAAAGCCACAGGGACAGACAATGGCCATTAGCATTAGGTTCCTCCCAGGAACCCCAGCCAAGTTGGCTATAGGATAAGAGACTTGACCTTCAACCTCAGAGGCCTCTCTTGGACATGGCAGCCCAGGACCCCCAAGACCCTCCGCCTACCAGCGCTCCACTGGGCACCACCGCTCACTGTCAGCTGTGGTCTCTGCCTGAGACCACAGGTCACAGGATCAAGTGCAAAAACAGGCTTAGCGGGAGGGTCACGGGGGTTAGGACTCAGACCCAAGCCAGCTTGCCCTTCCTTTTCAGCCTCACTGGACTCTGCCATGGGAAGATAGGATGGGGTGCCCTTAAGCTCAATGTACCCCACCTAGCACGGGAAGAGATACAGAGAGCGTAGCTCTGAAGAATGGAGGCCACAGTATGTCTGTGTTGGGATGTCTCAGGCTCCTAAGCAGCAGGCAATAGGTTCTTGTTCCTTGGCACTGAGGACAGCCCAAGACCCAGCTGAGATGACTTGCTATGTATAAGGGCTATTGTGCACTATGCTGTAGTTGTGGTCAGTGGATGGCATCAACCCCATAGTTGGGTCTGAGCAGGGGTGGCTGGAGAGCCTGAGGTCAGCAAAGGCAGTACATGACCTATGGGCCCTTCCAGTTTATAGCATGGGGTCTAGAACAGAGCTAGCAGAAATTCACGGCTCACATGTCTGTACTGTTTGAGATTTCCTATAGCCAGCCAGACTCTTGAGTCCTGAGAAACCTACCTACATGATAGTCCACTCCAGGCACACATATCCTATAGACAAGGCATGGTCTTATTGGGAGGACTGAGAACCTGTGGCTGGGATAAACGAGGGGTGGCAGGCTGCCATGTGACAGCTGCCAAGTGACATGAGGGCCCAGAGGCATTTCAACACATCCTGTCCCTCAGGCCTGCCCACAAAGGCCCGGCTACTTTAGACAAGCCAGAGGAAATCTCCTAGCTAGTTCAAGTCAGCCATCTCCCAAAGGCCCTGGCAGCTCTGACTGCTCTCCTGACATCGCCACTTGCCTACAGGACTTCAAACTCACTAGTCCCCAGTCCCACACTCCAGGCCCTGGTGACCAAGGAGCTGGTGTCCATGTGTGGCTGTGAGTCCAGGGAGCGCCTCAGGCTCCATTATGTGATCCAAGGGTGGTAACCTAGATGTCTCTGTACCTGAGCCCCACACTGAGAGCTGATGGCACAGTGGGTGGGAAGCTAAGGCTGAGGAGCGGGTCATGCGGAGCCCCTGCCCTACTGCGGCTCTCTGCTCCACCTACACTCTGAGGCCTCTGGCTTCCCCACGGCCAGCAGCTGGACCATAGCATACAGTGTCTGCTACAGTACCACTGCAGATGTTTGTAGGCCCGGAAGGGAAACGAGTGAGGTGCGGGGCAAAAGAAGGTGGCCAGTAACCCAGGGATGTCCAGGAGTATGCTCAGAGTAAAGGACAAAGAGGGGAAGCCCCAGGCCAGGCCCAGTGTGAACGTACATTCTGCTATATCTTCTTTGTTTTCTTATCCATCCTAACCAGCCAGAGCATTTTCAGACCCAGTATCCTACAGCCTGGGCCCAACATACTCTCTCGGAGGCTAGAACCTACCAGAGAGGGTGAGAAGGGGGCAGGGTCCTCAGAGCACTTCACTACCTTACCCACAGACTTCAGAAGCCTCAGTTTCCCTGCTTTTGCTAAGTGGATAGATCCTGTTCCTGTTCCTGTTCCCATGTAGGCTGTAAACCCCTGCCCCCAACCCATTTTGGGGGCCAGTCTGAAGCTAGTTTGGTGAAGAAGGTGGCCCATGTCTGTTCAGACTTATCCCTGAACCTGGCAGCATAGCTCTTTTCCTGTGCTGAAGCCAGCCCAGAACCCCCTTCCTGTTGGGGATGTACCTTCCCCAGCGCATCGTGGAGGCTGCAACCAGGATTAGAGGCCAAGTGGAAAGGAGCCAAGGACAATGAAAGGCATGCTGGTTTCAGGGTCCCCTACCCAGGGCTTCAATAAGTGCCTGGCAAGCACCTCCTGATCCCAAGTGAGTGGCCAAACTTTGCCCTCTGACATGATCCTCTTCCCATCCAGAGACACCGAGAGCTAGCTCCAGAGGGACTGCTACTGCCTTCCTACTTCAGGTTTCCCCCATTGTCACTAGGCGGCTGGTAGCTGTGCCAAGTCCCTGGCACATACTCAATACAGCACCTGCCTTGTCCGACCCTGATGAACCACTGGCTATTTGACAACATCTTCTCCAAGGAGCGGGGGCAAGAGCAATGTCCTGGTGTGAGGGGCCTAGAGAGGAGTATCCTTCTGGTCACATAAAAATGGGCCAGCCTAGGCTTGGAGCCTTGCCCTGTCCTTTGCTGAGAAGATAAATTCTATCTCTCCATCAGTGCTGGGAGGAACAAAGAGGCTTTGTGCAGCCTCTGAGTGACAAGCACAGTGCTTTCCCTCCAAATGCAGGATGAGGCACCAGGGATCCTTTCTCATAGCCTCTTCTTTCCCAGCACCGAATCATCCTGTTACAGATGGCAGATTCATGGCAGTCTCAGAGGCTTTCTACTCTACACATGGGAGGGGGACATGCAGGGGCTGGGAAGTCGAGGAGGGCATCCATACTCAAGTTAAAAATGACCCCATCCAGCCCACCCTCATAGAACATGAGGGTGAATCTGAAGATCCCATATACCACTGTAGAATATTCATCAGCAGGGATCCTTTCTGTGATTTCAAGAGTTTCTCAGCCGCTGAGGTAACAAAAGAAGTATGCATGCTCATACACACAGATACACACAGTTACACACACAGCCATGCACAGCCACATAGACATAAACAGACACATAGTTACATATTCACAGTCACACATACAAGTGGCACACATACAAAATTACACACAATCATGTGTGCAAATATGCACACATCACATCACATGTGCAACACAGATTGCCCCGCCACATACTTGTGCGCACACACTGGTGCACATAAAGATAAAAGGCAGCCTGAGACCTGCTTGTCTCATTTTTTTCCCTATGTTTTTATAATTTGCATCCTGCTTCACAAAATTAGAATCATGTCTTCATTCATTTGTTTGTTCAGCCATTCATTCCCTCCATGAGTAATTAATTATTCACAGTCTTACTCATCCCAGGGACACTGTTGAAACAGCTGAGCTCAGCCCTCTTTGCCCTATGTGGTCTATCAAGGCCACACGATAGACCACATGAAATGTACGTATGGGATCAGCACTCAGTCACTAACCAAATTCCCTTTTTACTTCTAAATGTTAAACAGTCTCCACATTGTGCCCTGTCCTGTCACAGCGAATCCTGCAGGAGACGTGACAAGTTCCATTATTCAACATGTTGGTATAGTGTGATTTTTTTAAGAGATTCACTTATTCACTTATTTTATGTGCATTGGTGTTTTGCCTGCATGTATGTCTATGTAAGAGTGTCAGAGCCACTGTAACTGGAGTTATAAACAGCCGTGAGCTGCCATGTGGGTGCTGGGAATTGAATGCAGGTCCTCTGGAAGAGCAGCCAGGGTTCTTCCTTCATTCCTTCTCTTCAGAGCCATCTCACCCATAGTGTGATGTTTTTATGCCACTCTGCAGAAATGTGGCTTCGTGGAACAATACCTGTAGGTGTGTACTGGTTTAAGCATACTATGAAGATGAGAAGACCATGGCCAGGGGTTACCCAAGCTGTGCCGGGCAGTGAAGACATACCATCTGTCTGACTTTGTAACTCCTCATGGAGCACTGCCTTTTCCAGGCCTCATTAGGGATTGAGTACCTAGCTATGGGTCTCAGTGGGCCTTCCACACTTTAATGTCCACCAGGACCCTCCCATATCCAGGCAGAGATGTAGCATGATGCCAGAGGATGAATCCCAGATTAGTGAGCAACTCTGTGCTTGTCTTAAGCAGGGCTCCCACATCCCCCTGACCCTAGGACTTCCTGACCCTGGCCAGCTACAGTTGCACCCCTAGAGAATGGTTCTCAGGCTGAATCATTCTGCCTTCTCCCAGTCCTTAAGGCACCTCTTACAGGTTCTGGTCTCCTTTTTAAAATAGTGTTAAAATGTACATGACACAAAACCTACCTCCCTACCTGTTTCATGAGCACAGTTCAGTGCAGGAAGCAGCTGCAGTACTGGGCAGCACCACAGCTTCCCTTATCAATACCCAGGTATGTTGATGCCCGGTCATGTGACCTGGCAAGAGGGTTATGCGGTTCAGTCTATATGTCCTGTGTCCAGAAGTCAGCACTCTGCTTTTGTCCCCAGCTGCCATAACAAAATGCAGTTTTTCTCCGAGATCTGGGGTGAGGTGTGGTAGGACCTCCAGGCTCTGTGCAGGAGCCCTCCTGTGTCTTTCTGATTCTGGTGCCTATAAGTCCTCCAGGTCTGGGCCAGCATCACTCCAGCTGCAGCTCCTCTTCTCTCTGTGTACCCTCCTCTTGGAAAGACACCTGGTATTGGATTGAGAGTGACCCTGAACTTAGGATAGCATCAACTCAAGATTCTCCATTAAATTACTTCAACCCAAACCTTAGTTCCAACTAAGACTACAGTGTGAGGTACTGTCAATATGGATTTGGGAGGTTCTACCCTCATTGTTGGACCCCAGAGATTAGATGTAGAGGCGCCCCAGTCTCTCTAGGTTCATCCCTGATTGAGAGGTAAGTTAGCAGCTTCCCTTATGAAACCTGCTTCCCCAGTGGATCCCACAGAACAGGTGTGCCAAGACGTGCCTAGGTGGAGTGAGCAGCACAGGCTTGTGGTGAACTCCTACTTCATGGCCCAGAGCTGAACCCAGACTGCCCTGGGGCCTCCTGTAAAGCACCAATCACAATGAAGGAGGTCCTCAGGAATCCAACAGCAAGCCAAAGTTTGCCAGCTTCCAAACCTAGCTACAGGACAAAGCCAGAAGGCTCTTAAGGAACCTCTCTGTCTTCATCCACCCTTGGGTAGGAGACAGTGGATGAGAATCATCCCTGGACAACTGTGACCATCTTCATAGTCAGTGGCTCGATAGCACTCCCAAGGGCACATCCATCCCCTGCACATTCCCTAGTGACAGCTGGGGCCTGCTTACTAACATAACAGTAGGGAGAAGCAAGAGGCTGCTGGCCAAGTAGCAGGTTTGGAACAGACACTTCTGCTGGTTGATTTTTGTCAACTTGAAACAAACCTAGATACACATGGAAAGAGAGAATCTTTGTTGTCGTTGTTGATTTCGAGACAGGGTTTCTCTGTGTGGTCCTGACTGTCTTGGAACTTACTCTGTAGACCAGGCTGGCCTCAAACTCACAAGTGCCTTTGCTTCCTGGGTGCTAGGATTAAAGGCTCAGTCTGAAGCAAGCCCTGTAATAGAAAAAATGCCTTAAGGTTTGCCTATAGGCAAGTCCGTGGGGTACTATCTTTATTAATGACGAGTGTGGGAAGGCCCAGTCCACTGCGGAGAGTGCCACCCCTTGGCAGGGGGTCCTAGGGCACATAGGAAAGAAGTTTCTGACTAAGCTGTGGGCAACAAGCTAGGAGGCAGGGCAGCTCTTCTATGGCCTCTTCACCGGTTCCTGCTTTGACTTCCCTTGATGATGAAAATGTAGCACTCTGTAAGATCAAATAAACCCCTTTTCTACCAATCTGCTTTTAGCCATGGTGTTTTATCACAGTGGAGAAGACCCTAAGACAAGGGCCCTCAAGGGACAGAGAGGGAGCACATCGGGGAGGAAGACCTCAAGCCTTAGGCCTCAGGCTCCCCAGGGCGGGGACCTCATTCTCTGGACCTTATTCCCACATAAGGAGCTCCTTGTGGCTGCCATGACATTGACACAAGGAGGAGGAGCAGCTAGTCTACATGCTTTTAAAATTTATTGTGCTTTATGTGTGTGTATGTGTGTGTGTGTGTGTGTGTGTGTGTGTGGTGTATGTGTGTGTGTTCTGTGTTGTGTATGTGTGTCTGTGGTGTATGTGTGTGAGTCTGTGGTGTGTGTGTTCTGTGTTGTGTGTGTGTGTCTGTGTTGTGTGTATGTGTGTGTGGGGTGTATGTGTTTGTGTCTGTGCTGTGTATGTGTGTCTATGGTATGTGTATGTGTGTCTGTGATGTGTTGTGTATGTGTGTCTGTGGTATATGTGTGTGTGGTGTATGTGTGTGTATGTGTTGTGTGTGTATGTGTGTGTGGTGTATGTGTGTGTGTGTTGTGTGTGTATGTGTGTGTGGTGTATGTGTGTGTGTGTGTGTTGTGTGTGTATGTGTGTGTGGTGTATGTGTGTGTGTGTTCTGTGTTTTGTGTGTGTGTGTCTGTGTTGTGTGTATGTGTGTATGTGGTGTATGTGTTTGTGTCTGTGGTGTGGTGTGTGTGTGTGTGTGTGTGTGTCTGTGGTGTATGTGTGTGTGGTGTGTGTGTGGAGTGTGTGGTGTATATGTGTGTGTGTGTGTGTGGTATGTGCACTATGTGTGCACCTGTGGAGGTCAGTGACTAAGATTTGGAAGTTGGTTCTCTCCTTCCCCCATGTGGGTCCTGGGCATCAAACTCAGGTTGTTGAGCTTAGCTGCAGGCTCTTGACTTTCTAAGCCTTCTCACTGGCCTGAGACCGTGTCTTCTGCCTGGGCCAGGGGTACAGCAACTGAGCACCCGAGGAGCCAGCCCTGTGCTCTGACTTTTGCCTGCCCTTATTTAAAGGCCCCAGTTTCCCAGTCACTTCGGGAGCCCCTTGGTGCTCAGAAACTGCCCACAGTGTATGCCTGAGGTCTGTGGTTAGGCCCCACTGCCACATTCCTGGTGGGAGAAGGCAGCACTGAGGGGAAAGGCTTTGCTGGTGGCCCTGAGAAGAAAGGTATCCTAGCAGACAGGAACCAGGGAATACCACAAAGTCACACTATACAACCAACCTCACACACACACACACATACACCACACACTCCACACCACACACACACACACACACACACACACACACACTCCATAAAAGAGGGTGGTTGCCTCTGCTCAGATGAGAAACAGCACTGACCTGAGCAGGAGACCTGCTTTCTATAGGGTGTCTTGGGGGCGAAGTTCCCCTCCCCGGTGGACACTGGTGGGGTTCCAAGTCCTGAGCTTGGGTTGAGCCCAGAGATTGGTGGGATTTTGAGCTCAGGAACTGCTGAGGTTTTTTTTTTGTTTTGTTTTTTTTTTTTTTTAGCTCATGAGTTGGTGGGTTTTCAAACCTAAAAGTGAACTTGGATCTACAAGCCGGCTTCTGAACATTTCCAGTAGGGAATCCATCTACCAGCCTACCCTCCCCAGCCCAGTGCAGCAGCTTCCCTTCCTTCTCCAACCCTGTGTCTAACCCCCAGCCAGC
The DNA here is from genome assembly GCA_019843815.1 of Montemys delectorum. NCBI lineage: Eukaryota > Metazoa > Chordata > Mammalia > Rodentia > Muridae > Montemys > Montemys delectorum. The sequence continues at coordinate 9,274 of JADRCD010217608.1, read as the reverse complement.
TTCTGATAGAGAATCACGGGTCATGGCGTCCACTTCCTAAGTCCGTCCTCCAAGGACCAGTTGAGAGATTGTGGGTGAACCTGCCTTCCCAGCACTCAGGAGACTGAGGCGGGAGATTGTGAGTCAAGGCCAATGCAGCCTGTACAATGACAGTTTGTCTCCACAACAACAACAAAATTCAGAGGGCATCCCAAAGCCTAGGAAGTAGCATGTGACAGTTGGTCACTTTACCTGCCAGTTGCCTGGCAGCCTTAGTCACCTTTCTCTGTTCTTCAGAGGCACCGAGGGCATGGCTCACCCTCTTTTACATCGCTTGACCCCCTTTTTTTTTTTAGTTTTTAAGGCAAGGTTTCTCTGTGTAGCCCTGGATGTCCTGGGACTAGATCTTAGATCAGAGTGGCCTCGAACCCAGAGGTGAGCCTGCTTCTGCCTCTCAAGTACTGGGATTAAAGGGGTGCGCCACCGCAACCAGCCTGTCCCCATGACTTTAATGCAGGTGCAACCGTGGGCTTCAGAGTGGGTCTCCCACCTGGAGTTAGGAGCTGTCTTGCTAAGGCCACAGCAGAGTCCCTGAAACAAATGGAGGAAGAATAGAGGAACATTCTATATTTGAGTGGCTCTGGATGAGCTCTGTGATTCCAGAAGAGCTCAATTCCCACAGGCCCAGGTGTCTCTCAGAGTCCTAAGTGACCCCTGACCACTTAGCTGGAATTTCTGGAGACAGAACAAGAGACCTTCTCCCAATCAACAGGGGGCTGGCCAGGGGAGCCCTTGCCCACCCAGGGTTCCCTTCCTGCCCTGCCACTCCATGGCTCCAGGGATCTGGGGGACAGTCCCACCCGACCAGAGGAAATCCTTGAATTTTCTGAGGGTGAATGGAAGCAAACCTTCTTGTTTATTTCCTGGTGAATTGTAGAGGGTGGGAAAGTGGCTGGGGGCTGACTTTAACTCTTTCTCCCCTGGATTTAATTGTCCCCTTTCCGGCCAGGCTCCTCCAAGCTCCTGGCGCCTGGCTTTCCTGAGACTTGGGGTGGGGGAGGGTTATGTGAAAAAACACAACAAAAAACGACGTTCAGCAATAAATAAGTCCCTGGCGTGTAGAGTCTGGGAACCAGGAAACACTTCCCCAGGCCCCGGCCGGAGCTAGAACGCAAAGGGGGTGGTGGAGGAGCACACACCTGACTAGGAGCCAGGCCTGGGGAGGCTGGGGGAGGTGGCAATATCAGCCCCTGCCCTTGCGGCAAAGCTCAGATATCCCACCCCATCCACCCACTCTGCAGTGCAGAATAAACTCACAGGCAGCTCTGGGGTTCTGGGATGTTCAGTTCTGGCAGGGGGGCCAGGCAGCCAAGGCAAGCTTTTCCCATTACCTCACCGGAAGGGCTGAGCGGAGGCTCTCAGTGGGTTATGGATCTGGTCTGAGCTGCCTCTGCAGATGTGTACCCCAAGTCCAAAACCTAGGGGTCTGCTTCCAGCTGGGTCCAGTTTAGGAGTCCACTGAGACCCCAGATGCAGCCCCAATGTTCTAAGGACCTCCTTTGTGCCCACCTGTGGCCCTCTCTAACACCCAGGACTATGTGTTCTTCTGGAATCCTTCTCTCCGGCTCAGATGGCAGAGTACTGCCCTTTGCACACATGACACCATGGGTTTGATTCCCCAGCATTATAATCTCCCTACTTATACCTTAGCGGCTTATTCTTGTAATCCCAGCACTTGGGAAGCTGAAGCATGGGGGCTGCTGTGAGTTCAAGCTAACCTAGGATATAGAGTTAGCCACTGATAACGCTGAACCTTCCAGACCAGGAGCCTGGTCCATGGAGGAGGCACCACTTCCCCCACCCCATCTCCTCCCCCACACCAGTATCAACACCTGATCTGAACATCTCAGTGCCGTTTTGGCCTGCTTACCAACTCTCTGAGTCATGTTCTGGGCCACCCCTCCCCCCAACATACACACACACACACACACACACACACACACACACACACACACACACTAGCCTGGGACAGACCAGGAAATGTGATCTGTCGGTGTGACCGGCAGGCCAGCTCCGCCCTCCACACACCAGTTCTCACAGCCCCAGAAGCAGGACCCAGACTCCCACATGGCCGATTCCCTCAGCAGATGCTCCTCCGCCCCCAGGCTTGCTACAAACACCAACCAGATGTTGGGACTGTCGCCCATGGGGGGTGGTGTGAGGAAATGTTTTCTCTGGGGAGCCCAGCCTGGAATAAGTAGGCCCTGGAGGGGTGTAGATCTATACCGAGGATGCAGCTAAGAACATCAGAACAGAGCAACGCAAGTCCTCCATGTGGCACAAATAGGGAGACCAAGAATGGGGAGGCCACCAGGTTAACCTGCCTGAAAGTAGGAACCCAGGCCTCCAGAGTCTCACCAACACAGAGACCTTAGGCTACACATGCCTCCCTGGCCTCTGACCCCCATGCAGTTGGAGATGTGAGAGGCTGTGCAGGGTCAGCACAGTAGGTTCACAGAGAGAAAGATGAGACCACACAGCTCAGCTCAGCTCTGTACCACTGTGGAGAACCCATGGGTCAAGACCCCTGGAACTCAGCTAGAGACCCGTGTCCTCTAAGACAGACCCAGGCGACCTCCTTCCTCCCTCCCCCATACAGACACACAACTAAGTGCTGATGTTATTATTTATTTGTATATGCTTACACATGCACACACCACAGGTCACATACCAGTAAGAGTATGAAAACAGGAACTTACACACGTGTGTGAACACACACACATGCTCACAAATACATATATACTTTCACACATGACAGCAAGCACTTGAGCAAAACTCACATATAGGCACCCACACTCATGAAGACACACACACATATTTGTATAGCACAGAGCTGTTTCTGGAGCATACGCTCTGTGGGGTAGATGACTGTTTCACATAGCCATTCACTCCAAGCCTTTTCCAGGGCAGCTCAGCCAGGCTCTGTACCAGTGAAGACTCAGAGCAGAGTCAAGACAACCCAGGGGACTCCAAAGCCAGCACAGAGCTTCACATGGCAGGCCTCTCGTCCTGAAGCCTGTAGGGGTAGCAGCACTGCAGACCTAGATAGAGGAGAGGTGAGGTGTGTGTTCAGAAGACAGGCAGGCTCCTGCCAAGCTACAAGAAGTTAGCCTTGGCACAGTATAGCCAAGATTGCCTCCAGCTACCAAACCCAGGGAGCAGAGATTGGATAGGTCCCTTCCACATGACCAAATGAGTGAGCTGCTTTTTCAGGTTGGCTCCTGCCACTTGAGATACACACACACACACACACACACACACACACACACACACACACAC
>JADRCD010217607.1:3177-29089 GCA_019843815.1 Montemys delectorum | reverse complement strand
AAGAAGAAGAAGAAGAAGAAGAAGAAGAAGAAGAAGAAGAAGAAGAAGAAGAAGAAGAAGAAGAAGAAGAAGAAGAAGAAGAAGAAGAAGAAGAAGAAGATGATGATGATTTCTGGGCAGTCTCCTTAGAAAACAATCGCCAGCCCTGACGCAGTGTCACCGCGTTCACAGGCAGCTGGCAGCTGTATGCAGTGTCAAGTCAACCAAAAAAACAACTAAGCAGTTTCCAGGGTTTCATGGGAAGGAGGAAGATTCCTGAATACCGTCCTGCCCTCTGGGGACTCGGGCCTCTTGGGCCACAGCTGGGCGGGTTTTCTTCCGCTTCAGCCATCTCAGTCCCTGGAGTCTGCGTCCTCATCGTTGCATAATCTCTAGAGTGACACTACTCTGCCTGCACGCTGGTCTCCTGGTGCCCCCTCCTGGAGCATCTGGGAAGTTGCGTCTTGTTTGGCATTTCAGGCTTTCTCCACTTCTGGGACGCAGTGTGGATTGGGGTACTGTTGTAAGACAGCAAGGCTAGCCCTAGACTTTCTTTGGCTCCCTGTATTCTGCATAATCACCTGTGAGCACTTCCCCTTTGGGTATGTTTCTTATAGAACGACATCTTCCATTTTGTTATGGAGAATTGGGGGGGGGGGAGGGCTCTCACCAGAGTTGATGCATAGTACTAGAGAAATTGGAGTTCCCTCTTGGAGTTCTTAATCTCACTAATAAAATTGAGAATGGACTCAAAAGAAAGCTTGGAGTCATTTTATTAGCGTTTAAAAGAAACCCCACCCCCCACAGGCAGGGAAGAAATGAAGTATGGCAGGGCCCAGGAATGGAAGGTAGAAGAGAGAAAGAAGAAAGCCATTCTCTGTGAGTTAAGGCAGGTATTGTGGTCAGCCTCATGATGGACAGCAGCCAAATGGTGGGGGTGGAAGCATTAAAGAAAGGTCAGAAGTGTCAGGGAAACCATGCTTAAAGGGAGATAGAAATCGTTGTCTTGGTTACCTTCACATATCGCTGGTTAATCATCTACTCTGCGGTTGGGGCACCCTCCGTCACTGACATCAAAATTCAGCTTCTTTTGGCCTTATGATATGCACTGAGGACCAGTGGCTCTCCAGAAATCTTCCAGGCCTCCAATGTGAGATCAAGACTACTGGTCCATTTAAGTGCCATGGGCTGAGCAGCTACCAGCTCTCAGTCTCTCCGTGTAGGGCTGTGGGGCAGCCAGCGTTGGACTACCTAGGCCAGAGCTTATAAGTCAAGCAAAGAAATCCTGTTTTCATATATATTCATTCTGTCCAACCACTTCCTTTAGAAAGCCCTGAGCCACTCGGGAGACTTTCAGAGAGGTCTTGGATACTAAAGAAATATCCATTAATTTGACATTAAAGGTTTAGCGCAGTCATTACATAGCTCCCCCCCCCCCCCCCCCCGGTAGAATGAAAACTCGGGTGGTTCATGAAGTTTGAAACTTCATGCTCAGGCTTGGATCCAAGCAAAGCCTGTGAGCCTGGGAAAAGGCAGGAAGCATGGTCTTCTCTCTGTCTTCTGTCTCTGCATCTCTCCTCATTTGCCGGATGCTGTCTTTTTTAACCCACGGGATGGTGTTCAAGGAGAGATAAGGAAGGACAATGAGCAAAGAGTGATGGGCCAATAGAGTTGTCATCTAGTGCTGGTACCTTCTGGCCTCTCTGGATGTTTGTTGTGAGTCTCTGAGGCTCCTTGACTTCCAGGGCCCCCAAAGGTCTATTGCCTGACATTTGTTGGTCGAATGTGCCCTGCAGTTTAGACCTCAGATTTATAAGTTGGAATTGGATGTAGGGGTGTAGGAGAGTGCAGGAGAGTGGGGGTGAATCTGGAATAATGAGGAAGAAGTGGGGTAGGGGCAAATATGATGTAATATAGTGTGCATGTGTATCAGATTCTCAGGCTGAAGAGATGACGTCATGGTTAAAAACACTAGCTGCTCTTTCAGAGACCTGTACTTGAATGCCAGTAACCATATGGCAGCTCATGTCTACCCAACCCCACTTTCAGAGGCTCCAGTGTCTCTTCTGGTCTCATTACGGAGCTCAAATGCATGTGGTGTACAGACACACATGAAGACAAATCACCGACCACACATAAAATAAAATAAAAGTTAAAAAAACTAGTAGGGGACCACTCAAGTTGATATTTCATCTACTGCATCCAACTCGACCATTTACCAAAACGATAGCTGCACCTCACACAGCGATGGCTTAATACTAGCTTTTTATTATAACAGTTTTTGAAAAATTGTGCTAATTTTGCATAACTGTTTTAGGAGTAGTAATGTTTTCATTTAAAAATCAAACGTTTATTTGATCTTAAAATGATAGCTTGATTTTAATATTTTTCAAAAGTTGATTCCTCACTGTACTGTGTATGCAGAGATGTGTGGGCCAGATAAAGTACGGACATGTTTGTCTGAATCCAAGACAGCTTACTCTAAGCAGGAACACAGCTCAGGTGGGAAATGAGGAAGCAGTTAATTTGGTTCTTTACATAACTGTATTACCACTTCTGAATGTTTTAACTGAGTGTTTAATGTTTACTGTGCTCTTAAGTTCCTGCGCTATAACTTTATTTTTAAATATTTTCTTAAAAGTAAGCCACAAGTTCTCAAATAACTGCAAGTTAATAGTGTTACGTAAAGAAGAGAGATGGGGCTAATGCCACCAGGTAGTTATTAGGATGCTCAACTGGGAGGGTCAGAGTTGCAGCCTTTGCAGTTTGATGAGACCCTATGGAAGAATAAAAAAGGTTTAAGGAAAGTAAGGATATCAGTTACTCCTCTATGGCTGTGATAAAGCACCATGGTCAAGGGCAGCTTAAAGAAGAGGGAGCTTCGTTTGGCTAATGGTTCCAGAGATCATGATGGCAGAATAGAGGCTGGGCAGCAGGCAGCAGACGTGCAGCCTACAACTCCGGAGAGGGAAGAGCAAGCACTAACTTTGTTGTATAACTAACAATCTGGACTAATCTTGGCTGGCCACATTTTCTGGGTCTAGTTAGGTTCTCTTTCCACACTACAAGAAGGGCCTCTAATTTGAGATCTCAAAGGGGAAAAAAAGGCCTTTTCATTTGAATATGAAAGTGTTGAGTTGGGACAGTGGTGGCACACGCCTTTAATCCCAGCACTTGGGAAGCAGAGGCAGGCGGATTTCTGAGTTCGAGGCCAGCCTGGTCTACAGAGTGAGTTCCAGGACAGCCAGGGCTACACAGAGGAGCCCTGTCTCAAAAAAAAAAAAAAAGGAAAGAAAAGAAAAGAAAGTGTTTGTTTGTTTTTACATATGGTATAAATCCTGGTCATCAATTAATCATTATCACTCTCTCATATTGCTTTTTTGTTTGCATTTTTAATGGAGAAGAGATTTAGCCACAAGACTATGACAGTGTGTTCATGATGAGAGAGTGTTCACTATACACCTGAACCATGATTGTACTAGCTGTGGGCACTGATCGTTGGGGCTAGGCAAGGTAGTGAGATGATAGTCTACTGTCCACCTCTGCCCTCTGTAACTTTAATTTTTTTTAATCTTATTTTTAATGACGGTTTGTAAATGCTTTAACCTTCCTTGTAACCCACCACCCACCAAAGGCGTGGAAAAGAAAGGATATGGGGGAAGCGGACCTTTCTAGAAAGGGTCTCTAGAGCAACTCCAGTCTGGAAAGCAGCAGTTCAGTTCACAGGTTAGTAGGCAGCAGCAGCTCCACCCACTCGCAAACACTTCACAGATAGATAGATTAGCAGTCCAGTTTGGTAGAGTCGGTTAGCAACAGTGGTGACACAACCCAGCAGAGGCAGCCAGGCCTCAGTCTCGGCTCCAGTCAGCAGGAGGGGCCAGCAGGAACACCAGGAGAAATTTCCCTCCAGGAAATGAAGCTCAGGGAAGACTCAGACTCAAGACCCACAAGTACTACACAGCTAGCTGTATCAGTGAGCCAAGCTTTGTCTCCGTCCTATTTACACCCTGGAAACATCACACGTCCTCCACGTGCCTTGCCTCCTCCCGTGCCTCCAATCAGCTTGAGTCCTTGGAAGCTGCAAGAAACTACAGCACAAGCCCAAGTTATTTGGTACGTTTCTCTCCATAACATCCCAACAAATACAGCTTAACTACGTGATTTCTGGCGAATGAACGTATGCGCGTTGTTAGCAAGGAGTCCTTCGCCTTTCACGTGCTTGCTTTAACGGAACATCTTTTCTCCTGAGTCTGCTTCAGTGAAACGTTCCTTCATGAGTCTTCACCTGTGTCCACTTTATTATTTTTTTATTAGATGTTTTCTTTATTTACAATATCTCCTTTCCCAGGTTCTCCTCCAAAAAAAAAGAGAAAAAAAAAATAAAACAAACCCCTGTTCCCTCCCCCCTCCCCCTGCTCACCACCCCAGTGTCCACTTTAATGCAACGTCCTTTCACGTGTTTGCCTCAGTAAAACACCATCCAACCGGCTTTCCAAAGAACCTTTGAGTTCCCACTTCAGCCCTCAAGCTGGAAGGCCTCTCAGGAAAAATCACTGTAGGGGACTGAGTTATCAGAGTAACCCTCGTCTGGTTTCAGAAGAACTGAGCTATCACGGACTGTGATATTCTTTGGTGGCTTACTTAAGGAATACAAAGCAGAGGGTGAAAGAGATGGCTCAGTGATTAAGAGTGCTGGCCGCACATACAGAGGCCTCAAGTCAATCCCCAGCACAGACATAGTAGCTCCCTCCCATCTATAACTCCAGCCTCGGGCCATCTGATGTCCTCTTCCAGCCTCCTTGAGCGACAGGCAGGCATGGAGTACACTTATGTACATGCAAGAAAAACACTCATGCCCATGGAAGACAAATAAAACTTAAAAAAAAAATCCTAGAGGATAAAGGGCCCAAAACAACTTAAAGCAGGAGATCTTCCCTTGAAATGTGCATGCCTCCTCGAAGCTAAGAGAAGAAGGGTGAATGGTGAATGCGAGGGAGAAATGTAAAAGAAAGACTATGGAAGAACTAAGAGAAGGCTTTGAATCTCTGGCAATTTACCAAAATGTAGCTTTTATTCCCTGTCTTGTTTATGAGAAAACAAACATATGGTAGGATGTGAGGGTTCAGTAGACTGACAAGAGGTGGGTAAAGAAAGTCACATGCTATCCAAGCACTGGGTGTCTTAGTTTGTCCTAGAATACAAGATAGAAAGAGATCCAATTTGGCAAAAAGTTGTCCTCTGGCCTCCGTAGGAGCTCCACAGTATATGCCTACCACACATGATGTGCACATGTATGCATGTGCAAGCTCGAGTGGGTATGCGCTCATATACACACAGCTAGGCCTGAGCTGACTTCAAGCTCTACTGTAAACTTTTCCTTTTGGCTTTCTTAATTTTATATCCTCTCTGGTTAGGATTGCTGTAAACACTGGATTACTCAACCTTGTATCTGAGGCTCTGAATCATGTCACACCTCAGTAAACTTTGGGGTGCCTCATTTTCCTTAACCACAAAATTCCCCCGCCAAATTATAAAACAGATGGGAAGAGCCACTCCTGACAGGAATACTAATAAAATACTTTTAGTTCCTTTATGAAGGTGAGAATTGCTTTGCTCATTTAAAATAACTGAGGATACATTTCAGACCCTTGACCTTCGGAACGTGACTGGCTTGAGAACTCGTGTAGCAAAGGGGCGTCTTTGGAGCCTTACAGAACGACATTTCTTTACCAACCCTGCATTTCATCAGTGCCGAGCTCCTCGTCATGTAGTGTTGTGTTTGCTGGCCTGGAGAGCAGCTTGGTGTTTGCTCTACATACTTCCACTCCTACCTAGGATGGAAAGGAAATCGTATCTCTTACGGAGGTTGCTGTCTCAAGCAGGCGCTTCCAGATTCTTGGGATCTGGTTAGAAGAACTGAAAATTCTTCAGCTCTTCAGTCCAGAGATTGAAGAGTTTTAAAGTAATTTTTATGTAAAAAGCAAGGCACCAGTACAAATCGGTACACCACCAGCTACCCCCGCACCCTGGAAGAACTCTTAGAACTCCCAAGGACCCCACAGGGTTTGTAACCTCTGTTATGTGGAGCTGCTGATTACTAGAGAGGTAGAGAGTAGGTGGTCTCTTGGTTTCCATCAATAAGCTTGATTTTGTGTTTCTTTTATGCATATGCCCTTTTGATTTCGGCATAAAATGATATGATTTTTATCAGATGCACCTCTCGTTGCCCATAGGCATAAGATGCTAACTAGGAGATTCTCGCTAAAAATTCAGTCAGAGGGCAGCACTACCTTACTGTGCGTACAGACAGAACCAGCCTAACCTTGGTCAGCCTATCTCTCTTGTTTGCAGGATGTTTGACTTAGGGTTCCCATTGCTGTGAAGAGACAGGATGACCAAGGCAACTCCTATAAAGGCGAACATTTAATTGGGGCTGGCTTGCAGTTTCAGAAGTATAGTCCATTATTATCATAGCAGGAAACATGGCAGCATGCAAGTACATGGGGGTAGAGAAGGAGCTATGAGTTCTACATCTTGACTCAAAGGCAACCGGGAGAGACTGTCTTCCAGGCAGCTAGGAGGGAGATCCCAAAGCCCACCCCCCACAGCGACACACTTCCTCCAACAAGGCCACACACCCCCTAATAGTGCCTTCCTCTCCATAGGTCAAGCATATTCAAAGCACCATGATGTCTGAATCCAACCAGGACATTATCAAGGAGCTGCTAAGTGAAGAAACGGAATTCCTTAGTTTAAAGGAGGTATCCATGCAACCTGCTGTAGGTAGGGTTCCCTGGTTTCCAACAGATTTCCAGGTACATTGTCAGAAAGGGAGAGTGTTTACTGCCCAAGCCCATTGGAGTACTAGACTTCTAAGCTATTTCATCAGGGGAAACTAAGCAGGCTCCAAATCCTCAAGGTCAGTCATTTTCTCTCCAAAAGGTATTTTCTTCTTTTATGTAGTGGAAATTGCTCAGGGCTGAGAGGAAAGTTCAGAATCTCAGAATCCCACCGACTGGGACATTGACAGGTCACTGGTATGAACCAAATATGTTGTATATTTCTTCCTTTCCTGTGTTAGGCTGTTCTAGAGCTTACTTTGATGTGCTACTTTGGAAAGCTGCCTGTCTTAGTCAGGGTTTCTATTCCTGCACAAATATCATGACCAAGAAGCAAGTTGGGGAGGAAAGGGTTTATTGAGCTTACTTCCACATGGCTGTTCATCACCAGAGGAAGTCAGGACTGGAACTCAAGCAGGTCAGGAAGCAGAAGCTGATGCAGAGGCCATGGAGAGATGTTCCTTGCTGGCTTGCTTCTCCTGTCTTGCTCAGCCTGCTCTCTTATAGAACTCAAGACTTCCAGCCCAGAGATGGCACTACCCCTTTGATCACTAGTTGAGAAAATGCCCCACAGCTGGATCTCATGGAGGCATTTCCCCAACTGAAGCTCCTTTCTCTGTGATAACTCCAGCCTGTATCAAGCTGACACACAAAACCAGCCAGTACACTGCCTCACTGCTGGATTTTAGCCTGGGAAGTTTTGCCCTTTCTTGTGAACTATGGTTATAATGGTGTTTTAATCTGCACAGGTTCCTGGTGAGATCTATATTGACCTGGTTGGTCTGATGTTGCTGCCACAGGAGCAAAAAAAAATGATATCCTTAGGCCAGTTGATGGGTGGTTATCAGTAAGCATGAGGGGAGATGAGTCTCACGAATACTCCCTAACTTGTCTGCTCCCCTGGCCAGAACAGACTCAGGCTGCAGGTACAAGCAGACCATCTAAATGAGGCCTCTTGCTGATTCTGACTTCTTTTCCTCTCTGGTCTAGTCTCTCTCAGAAAAGAATCCTGGACCAATGGAGGTCAAAGACATTCTTTGCTACTTCTGTTGACCTCCTGGCTTTTGCTCCCCAGAAAAAGAAAGTGTCTGAAACACGCAGAGAAAGAAAACTCTTCCTGTGGCCACTTGCTAATGGGGAGGCACCATGTGCGTGGTCTTTACTTGGCTATCAGGTCACCCAATATTGAGAGGGACTTCCAGTTAATGCTAACTTTTAGTGATTTGTGGTTGCCTTTTTCTTTGGTGGCCTGCAAACAAAGCATCTAATCTGTGTCGTTTCCTTGTTTCCTAACGGTGTTTCATGACAAGGGACAAATATCAGACTGCAAGTGATCCTATTTACTTTTAGGGTTCAAACCTGGGCTCTGGCCACCCTATGAGTTTGGCCAACCTTCCTCAATGTGCTAATTAAAGAGACAAGGAATAATTAAAACCAGAAAAAAGAAATGTATTAAATTTGGTGACATTTAAGAAAAGAACAAATCAAGAGGCCCAGGACACTTCCTGTGTCCTTCTTTGGAGTTCAGTCTTGGATTTCTGGTTAAAAAAAAAAAAAGGTTGAGTGATAGACATACGTTCACAGAACAGTTAAGTCTTGGTCCAACCTATCATGATTTAATCATGGATGTAATCAATCAGTCTTTAGTACTTACTGCGTTTACCTAGAATATTCTCACAAAGTCACTCATTTTAGAGTTTTCTTGTACAGGACCCACAGGGGAGTGCAGTGATGAAACATATACATATGTTCTGAGTTGGTGAAAATAGGAAATGTCAGGTAGGAAAAGTACTAGCAGATTAGAGAGGTGAGCTTTTGTAATTAACAAAGTGAACAAGACATCTTCAGTTTATTTGAAGAAAAAGAATTTTGTAAAATTATAGTCACACATACATATACACCTTGTTAAATTATAGGCAATATGTACATCTGATTAAAACCTAGGCAGGTATATATTCCTGGTTAAACTGTAGGCATGCAAACATGCCTGGTTAATGGTTAAGTCGTAGGCACGCATGTGTGCCTGGTTAAAGTGTACAAACACATGTATGCCTGGTTGAATTACAGGCAAACATGTATGCCTGGCTAAGTGATAGGCATGCATAAATTCCTGGATGAATCACAAGCATATATGTTTGTCTGGTTAAATCACAGACATACCCATCTATCTGGCCAAATAATGAACAGGCATGAATGACTGGTTAAATGATTTGTTATTTTGAAACTAGACCATTTGCATGTGTGGTATTATAGCCATCTGGGTGCAACCAAGAGGACAAAATAAGAGTAGTTACCTTCACATAGTAAAGACCTTCAAAATACATTGGTGCTATTCTATGGAAACACACCCATGGGTAGAAACCATTTTTTTTTTCTAAATTAAAAAAGCAAGTTATGTGATTAACTGGATAAATATTTTATAACAACACATTGAAATAAAGTGTCTTCATAAAGTGACTTCTGAAGTGTTCTGTAAATATTTTTCATTCATTTTAAATATCTACTATATATTTGTCTATGAAGAATTTTGTCAGGGCTGGAGAATGCGGCTCATTTTGGAGAAAGGCAGCTGCCTAGAATGAGTGAAAGTCTGGCTTCCATGCTGCAGAACTCAGTTGTAACATACTCCTTTAATGCCACCACACAATAAGTGGAAGAGGAGGGTGGGACGTACTGGGCCATCCTTGGCTGCATATAGAGTTCCTGGCCAGACATGATACTTTGTCTCAATCCATAAACAAACAACAAAACAAACAGAAAAAAAGAAGTATCATCGAGTCTTCTGTGATGTATAGAAATTATACATGCTTATGGGGTACAGTGAGATAATCCGATACATATACGAGATACATAATGATCCAATTGGAGATACCACAATCTAGTTTTCCCACTCTTTTCAGTGGATAGAAGTCTTGCAGGTGTCCACCAGGATTTACAGGTTCTACTGTCCCAGAAAAAGAATCTAGACAGAAGCACATGGACAATAGCCAAAATAGAGACATTTTGCTAAAAGAATAAAGTGGTTGGAGCAGGACACAGAAAACTAAACCACCAGGACCTGACTCTGGACGACAACAACATAGTAACACTCTGTGTGCGGTGGTGTGTTCTTGCAATCCTTGCTCTGGAGAGGCAGGGACAGAAAGATCCCCAGATGTGGCTGACCAACTAACATTACTCAGTTGCTGAGCTCTACATTCAGTGAGAAACCTTGTCTCAAAAAAAGGTGGCAGAGAAAGATGAAGGAAGCTAGTCAACTTTCAATTCGGGCTTCTGTGAATCTGCACACATGCGAACGCATACTCGTGTGTATCACATACACACAGACACACTCATGCAGTCAGAAACACATAAAGAAAGGCTGGAAACTCAGTGGCCAGACCCCACAGGGCTGGCGTCTTTGTAGGCTGCTTTGTAGTTCAGCTTTCTCAAGAATTTAAAGGCCACTTGCTGTCAAGCTTGAAGACCTGAGTTCAAGCCCCAGAATCTACATGGTAGAAGGGAGAACTGACTCCCACAAGTCATCCTGTGTGCCACGACATGGAAAGAAGCATGAACACATGTGTTCACATGCATACAGCCACGCCCATACCCACACACACATGCGCGCACACACACACACACACACACACACACACACACAATAAATAAATAAATGCAAAACCTAGAAAGGATTAGGCATGGTATTAATTTAAAAGGTAAAAGTGACACTGTTTGGTTTTGCTTTATAAGAGTAAGCACACTTTGCTATTTTTTCAAAATGATACTTTATTCATTTGTGATCTTGTCTTACTACTAATTAAAATTCGGAGGCTAGGTAATAAATAATGTCTTCGTCTTATTCATTTATCATTTCTTTGTAAAGGGAATCTTCAAACTGCCCTCTCTAGTTCTTTGAGCCATGTCTGTTCAATAGTTATTAAGTAGAATCAGCTTCCTATACTATAGAACACGAGAGCACATTTCCCCTATGTAACTATTTTCCATACCACCATCTATTCTGCTCACTATTCCTAATCAGTGCTTTATTTCATAAAATCAAACATCTCAGTTTCCAGATATGAGGAGAACTGTTTTGCCCATAGTTTAATTTATTTAATATAATGTTCTACTCATGTGGCTAAAAGTGACAGGATTCTTTACATTTTACTTTTAGAACTGAAGACTATTTCATTGTGCGTACCGTGTTTTAGAAGAATTCGTTCATCTAGCAACCGGTACCTCAGCTGACTTTGTCATTTATGAGTTGTGAGTAGTTCTGGAGATGATGTTTGCATCTTATTTCCTTTGGTATCCCAAAGACTTACTTTGATGTAGTCCCATTTGCATAGTTTTGCTGGTTGCTTACATTTGGGTATCATATCCAAAACTTCCTTGAGGGGGGCCAATGTCAAGGGGCTTTTTTACTATTTGCTTCTAAGGGACTCCCACTTTCTGATCTTACATGAATGTCAACAGGTTTTGAGTTAATTTTTTGTATGCGGAATATATTTTGTGTGTCAGTCACAAAGCATGGCTTTCACTTCCAAGAGAATGGGAGAGAGTTTCTTCTTGTGCCGAGTGTGAGTGACCAGAGTGTGGGAACACAGATTCAGGCTTCCAAGTCTATGCTGCAAGGTGGAGATGGTTTGATATAGTACCAAAAAAGTCATGAATCAATGCATTTTCCAAAATCATTTGTGGAGACAACAAAACAGGGAAATTTCTGCTATGTGCCTTAGAGGCTATTGTGGTGACACTCTTAGCTTTTGGGTCAATAAAAGCTAAAAACCTCCTAGCTGAACCAGAGAGGCTTAACCTTACACATGTCAGAATTGGTTAGTACTGGGAAGGGAGGTTGAGTCTGACAGTCAAAAGGCTGTGAGACACAGATACGGGTAATGAATAGCTACTAAGAGAACAAAAATTGCCTATAATACTTTTATCTTTGGCTTGAAACATTCCAAGTCTCCACAGTCCTGAAAAACTAAGCTGTCCATCAGCCTTGTAGAATCTTGGTTAAAATGTGGGTGTAGCTGTTTTCGTTTTATTTTTATTTTTTCTGGAAACTCACCTCACCCATATCATTTATTGAAGGCTTCCCTTTTCTGTTTTTAATTCTTGCTACCCTTGTCAAAAGTCATTTTGCCATGAACATGTAGGCTAAGTTAAATGCTTTAAACAAAGATTTTGCTAAGGGTAAAAATAACCCAAAAGCATCCATCAAAGTCAAGCAATTTTGAGTAAAAAGCTCTCTGGTGGTTTCCATCGGGATGCTGTGCTGGAAGCTTCTGGAGAAAGACGTTTTCACTTTTCTTCCCAAATGATTTGCTCATTGCATTTTTAAAAACCGGGTGCATAAGAAATGTCTGTTTTACAGGGAAAACCAGTTGCTGAGAGTGTGAAAGGCATGTATGTGCTTGTGATCACAGTATCTCTGCCCGGTCGGTCCCCATACTCAATGTCAGGCTTTGAGTCCTGACACCCTGTCAATTGCTCTGGACCATTTTGTCCAATAATGTATTATTTTACTAAAGTTCAGCTTTTTAAAAAATAGTGCAATTATAAATAATCCATATTAATTTTCTAAAATATCTGAAATTTGAAAGCTTCTTTTAAGTACAATAGATACCTACCTTCATTGATTTTTTTTTTCAGAGATAACCTTTTGAATTATTTAAGGTCTTGTTTTTCTACCTGTTAAAAATTCAGGGGACTGGAGAAATGGGTCTGCAGTTAAGAGCAGTTGCTGCTTTTCTAGAATATTTGTGATCACCTCTGAGAACCTCCATAGGGTAGGACAATAGCACTAGGGAATCTAATGTCATCTTCTGGCTCCTCAAGGCTGGACACATGCAGACATACACATAAACACACACAAACATAATTAGAAATAAAATGTCCCAGTGGAGACAAGGAAGTTGTCCTGAGAGTCTGATGTCCTGAGTTAGAATTCCCAAGAACCTATGTACTGTGTCACATGTTAGCACATCTGCAATCCTAGTGTTACTGTGGTGAGGTGGGAAGTACAGACAGAATTATCACATCTGGAAGCTTGGGGCCCAGCCAGCCTGGAGTTTGCAGCAAGCGGCAGAAACTAGACACCCTGCTCAAAAGACGTAGAAGAAGAGACAGCCCATCTCCAAAGTGTTTCTGCCTCCTAAATGTGTGGCAGGAAAACATACACACACACACCCAGACACACACACACATGCATGTACTATGTACACACGAATCTATTTTAAATGCAGGAAGTTCAAAGTGACAACCACAAGTTGTTATTTACAACCTAAGTATTTATTTATCAACAACATTAATGAAATTAGAACATTTGAGAAGCTAGTGCCTTCAAATCCTTTGTAACAAAAACCAATATGCTAACATTAAAATGTAGAAACATTTTCTCCAGTTTCAGTTGATCTAAGGTTTGATAAAGAGCAACGTGGTTGATAGTACACCATGCCCTGCCTGACACTCTTTCCCCAGTGGCACAGTGCACCATGGGGACATTACTTTTTCTTCCCCCCTTTCTTCTTCTTCTGGGAGTCAGAAGCTGGAGACTTCTTCTCTGGTTCCACCTTCACTACAGCTTCCTGAGCTGCCAAGGCCTCCATCCTCAGGCGCTCGGCCTCCAGCAACTTGTTTCGGTATTCTTCCCGGATATCAAGGATCTTCTGCCGGGCTTCATCTACAGAGTCCTATTCCAAGACAAATTCCACACCTGTCAGTCTTGCTGATAATAATGCAGAAATACCAGGAAACAAACAAAAATGAAGACTTTTCCTTTATTCTTTCCTGATGTCAACAGACTAATGGGGAAAGTCACTGAAAACAAGAGGTAGGCTTGTCCTTTATCACTTAGAAGTAAACAAAACACAAAACTGTGATGCATGGCAAGTGAGATTTTAACGTGGAATGAATGACAAAAACAAACAAACAAACAAACAAACAAAAAAAAAAACAAGTAAGTACCAGTGAGGAAAAAAAATGTTTAAAGGTAGAGAAGTTGGTAGAGGTTTTGGTGGCAGAGCTTTGCTTTGAATGAGTTCTGGATCAATTTGCCACTCGCACAGCAACTCTGTGCAGTAGATCACTAGCTTGCCAGCTTTATTCTAGCTTTGACAAGATATATTGGAGCTGGGCAGGCCTTCTGAGTAAAGGTACCCAGCCCGCTATCTTCCTCTCATTCTAAGATCAGTAGATCACAGTATTTATCTAGGACACTGGCCAGCAGCATACAGCTGGATTTGAGCTTACTTCTTGATTCTCTTCCTATTTAAGAACCTCTTTGCCATCAGCAGATTGCTCTTGGTTCACTTGGATGTCACATTTCTAGTTCTTCCCGTCTCCCTAGTTGACCTCTCATTTTCTCTTTCCTCTCTGAATGTGGACGAGGCATCCCTGTTGCTTACTGCTTCAAACCCAACACAATGTAGTAACAAGGATTAGTGTACTGATTTGAACATAAAGAGAACTTTCTCAAAAGATAAGCGTTCTCTTCATGCTAAATCGTTAGGTTTCTTTTTCCTCCCCACGTTTCTGCAGCTGGCATGATTTTATTGAGAGGCTAGCATAGCTGGATGTCAGAGTCAGACTTCAAAATGCTTTTGATGAAATACAACTATGATAACAACCCTTAAATTGGATTTCTAAAGTGAAATTCATGGGCACAAGATGACACCACTAGCTACAGAAAAGAGAGTGATCAAAACACAAGCATCTTAGAGGTGTGTATAAAGTCAGGTAAATATATGCCAGTAAACTTGAGGACTTCTTTTTAGAGAGTTATTTTCTCCTGCTTAATAAGAAACGTGTTACTATTGGGTTTCTCTTTAAATGGCTTCAATCAAAATAAGGGTGTTTATTTGTACCTCACCCTTGAATGACAAGGTTCTAAATTCACTGTCCCAGTAAATATGTTTTCTCTATATCACCCTTGTCTGTTGCATTAGCTCAGCTACTAAACACAGAAAGACAAGTGACAGTGAAATTTCCTATTTCTGATAATATTATGTTACATTGGATCTATGCAATTTTAACAATAATTCATCGACTCTGACTTATTTTTTGAAACACTCCCCCTTTCTTCCCTTTCAGGCATAAGAATAAAGCAGTATGAAGGCCTTCTCTAGGAGACAGATTTGAAATGCATTCATATTTCGAGTCTATATTACACTTTCATGTTAAACAATAAGGAAATAGGTAGTAGTATAACTTTAAACAATCAAAATGAGGCATGATTATGCAATTGGTGCTCAAGTTAACCTCTTGCCATCTGTTATCAGATTGACAGAGCTCCTAAAATAAAGTATCAGCAACAAGGACACTGAGGTACCAGAAACCAACTGTTTCACAGTGCTTTATGTAGCACATTCAACCAAAGTTGGCGCCATCTTTGAAGCTGTGGGCGGCCATGTGGTTTGCTTTAACCAATGAAATGCAAGTGGCAATCGTGTGCTATTTCTGGACTGAAATGTCAGGGCTGAATTGCCATGCTTAGTTCAGCATGGTCTCTTACATATCCTTATGTATTATATATCACTGCCATTATTGTCACAGGAGAGCTTTCTGCATGTGATCTCTTTCAGCTTCATTCAGTGTCTTAATAAGCAAAAGAAGGACCCCATTGAGCTGCATTAGACATGTTCTTAAAATGAGAAACTCCAGGGTTTGATAAGCTGAAGCCTATGAAACATATCTGTCTGTCTATTGTTTGTTGGAATTTTTTTCCTAAAGTATTGCTTATTTGAGTATTCCTACTCAGTTAGGTATTATCTTTGATTTGTGTTACTATTGGTAGGGCGAAGTAACTAGAAGCCATATATGTGCTGGACAAAAAACCATAGGACCTACAGAGACAAAAAAAAATTCACCATCTTTTATAAAACAACAAGTTTGCAAGATCCCTGCATCAGACACTGAAATAATGAGATTGTTTGTTACCAGAGAATAAAACAGTTTATCCTGAAAGACAAGTCCCTTGGGTTGCTAACGACAGGCCATATCAAAGAAGGCCAAAGACAAATAAAATACCTAGAATGTTCTATAGCTTTCAGTGCCCCCCCTCTTTCTCTGTGTGTGTGTGTTTGTGTGTATATGTGTGTGTGTTTGTGCGTCTCCCTGCATATGTGTATATGAGTGTGTATAGCACGTGTATGTGAATGTGTGACTGTGTGTATGCGTGAGTTTGTGTACATGTATGTAGTGTGCGTGTCAATATGAGCATGTTTGAGAGTACTTGTGTGTATGAATGAGTTAGGAAAGGAAGAGGAAATCAATACATCCCTATCATCAGAGATGGAAGCCATCCTAACACATTTACGGTGGCTCTTCGCTTCTAGTACCACGGTCTTTTTCGTTTTTAAATTAAGTTAGGCCTTGCATGGCACAGAAAGGTTTTTCTTGGGTCATGTCTGCATAAAGTACCTCAATGCTGCTGCAGAAATGGGGCGGGCATAATGGCCACCCACAGTGAAGAGTTGTGGTTTTGATGTGCAGCTTTTAAATACATGTAAACTAAGAAAATACTGTTGTGTTTCATTTCATTTTCTCTTTATAGTATCCATGGTACCAGCCTGCTGGGCCTGTGGGGTATCCTGCATGAATGCTGTGAGCAAACAGGTAGATTCTAAAGTATTTTCCCACAGCCAGCCTGTCTGAACTCAGGTAGATAGTTTCCCCCAATAGTTTTCTACATTCATCTCATAAGGTAGATCCCTATTATGACAGATTAGTGGGGTTTTAAGGAGGCTGTGAATAAATAAGTGAACATATACTCATCCTTTCTGGGAGGTGGTAAACTATAGAGCCAAATGTAAAGATTTCTTTCTACTCTGATGAGTAAGCCTGCTCTCTTTTTACTGTTACATACGAACTTGGCAAATGCTGCTATTCATACTACTAAACTGACCCGCATCTCCCCATACATTTCCAGAACCTCATCCTTGAGCTTAAAACGTTCTTCCTGATCAATGTCTCTGATGCTGAGAATACGGGAGCGGTACTGCCGGAACTGGTGGATTTCTTCTGCCTTCTGCATCGCTTGCTGCTTATTCAGTTCATCTGTCTGCAGCACAGCCTCATCAGTTGTTTTCCTTGATGTAGAATGTTGACGAAGTGGAAAAAAAAAAACATCATTTGAGAACTTGAAAGTAAATGTTACTTAAGAATGCAAAGTAATTTAGGATTGTGTTAACACTGAGTCAACTCGAACATGACAGATGGCAGAAGAAAACATTAACTTTTTAAAACTGGGTTAGGTACTGTATAATAGTAGTGGGTATTACAAGGACTTTATGTAGGTTCCAAGGAATTTTTTTTTTTTTTACAAAAATTGCATAAATGAGTTGGGGTGAAATAATGAAGCATTTGACAAATTTAAGGTTCAAAATCATGTAGCTCTAAAGCCTTACACAGAATTAAGACATAATAGACATTTCATTTCAACTTTTTGGTTACTTAGCAACTGTCCATTGGGGATATATCTAAAAGTCTATGAACACAGTTGTATGTACATATTTGTACATATGGTATGTATAACTTACCTTACATAATGACTGAAATCCAAAAACTCTAGTGCTTTACGAATTTGTTGTGGAGATGTTTCCAAAATTGTCGGAGATCGTGGTCGGACCACTGTTAAAAAGCAAAACACATAGGCTTCCAGAATTAAATAACCAAAATGCTATTTTATCTCCTGGTTGAAAGCAATGTTTTCTTTTTAGAATAACCCTGTGGTTTTGTTATGATTTTATTGAAATACTCTTATAAGTTATATTTTATAGTTAGCCTTTGTTTGATGTACATTTATGTATGACAGAATAGTAACAAATTATTTTCTAATTACAGTTAAATGAAGGAGGGAGAACAGGCTTTTAGTTCAAATTACAAAGTTTCATTGTAAGCGAGTTAAATGACTGAAAGTTGACAGCGTTTCAGAAATGTCTGACAGTCATGCTAAGCACTATGGTATAATTTAAATGTTCTTAAGACACAGTGTTGTGCCTCACATTGGATTAATCAATATATAAAATAAGCACACTAAAGATCAAAGGAACAACTTTTACCCCATACACCCAGAGGGAGCCACAAGAAAAGATTTCATAAGAAAGTAAGTCTTTGGATGATAGTGACCTTCTGACTCTTCCAAGCCCCTATGTCTTCAAAACAAAAAGAAAGCAGAGTTTACATGCAAAAGCAAACCAAACCAAACAAAATCCACCCAACATGAAGGGTGCAGTGTAATACTTTAAATAAACCCCTTAGGTCCTTAGATTGTAAAAACCCAACTCCAAGACCTTTATATTATTCAAATGAAATTCCCAACCATCTATCGTCATAGCAATGTGTCAACCCCGACAGAAGCTTGGCTGCCTTTACTCTACATCACTGAATCCAGTTTTTGTCTGTCTGTTTGTTTGTTTGTTTGTTTTTCTTGGATATCTCCAAGGAACAGGAATGGGTTGAGTGACAAGGTAAAATTACAGTTACCCTCTTAAGGGACTTTCAAACTACAGTAGGCTTTTGGTTTGTTTGTTTTGTTTTGTTTTGTTTTGTTTTCTGATGTGTCTGCATACATACGCACCATGGCATACAAGGGGAGGTCAGAAGCCAACTTTTGGGAGTTAGTTCTCATCTTTTACCTACTTGAGACAGAGTTTCTGTTATTTATGATGCTGTGCAACATGCTCAAGGCCAGCTGGCCAGTGGCCTTCCCTCTCCCTTGTTCTCCTGTCTCCACTTCCCATCCTCAGGGACACTAGGATGACAGATACAGGCTACCACATCTGACTTTTAAATGTGGGAGTGAACTCAGGTTGTCAGGCTTAGGTGGCAAGCAGGTACTTTATTCCATTAACCCAACTCCAGCCCTTTACTGAAAGTAACTGTTATTAATATCATGATAAAAGCAGAAACGACAAAGGAAAAAGTCTTTTCATCTCATTCTCTATGGTTTCAATTCTTATGCCTAATAGGAGATTCGGATTTGCAGCCATATTGGGAACTTTCTGCTTAACTCTTTACAAATACACACGTATCTCCCCCATGGTCAATATTTCGCAATTTCCATTACCTCCTAAACACCTAGGGTTACTTTAGGGTTCACTCTAGGCCTTATATACTGTATGAGTTTGGATAACTGTAGAGAGTCTTGTATTGACATATTATTAAGAGTACATTCACCGATCTGGAAGGACTCCAGGTACTCTTATACTTTTCTCCCATACATAGCCCACTCGGATACTGATCCTATTGATACCTTTTCCAGAAGGCAACAGTGTCATAAATTGTATGGTATGGAGATACGAAGTCTTTCCTGATCACTCCCTCTACTTGCCTTCTCATATTCCATGTTCATTTCTCAATGAATAAGACAAAGGCCATACGGATACCAATTGAATATTACTGAACAGAACAAAGTCAAAAGAAATATCTTTACGGTCTGGAATAAGATAAAGATTTTCACTTTTACTGCTTTCATCCAATATAGTCTGGGAGGCTTTACCAGAGCATTAAGGCAAGAGTAGAATAAGAAATCTTATTTAAATTGAAATGAAATGACATCATCACTGTTTACAAATGAAATGTGCCTATATTCAGAACTGTTAAAAGCTAGTAACTTAGGTCACAAGACCTTCATGCATCATAGGTCCATAAGACACTGTATGTATGGATTACTGGGTTTCTGATCGACAGGTTGAGTTTGGCCCAGAATCTCTACTTTCTTGTCCTTCATTATGTTCATGTGGCATAACCTCTTTAATGATATTTTGAACTACAGATATATCCTTGGTTTGATTCCTACTTAATCACAGTTGTACTGTTGTTTATGGTTTGTCTTGGTTTTAATGACATATTACTTTTTAAATTACGTGTGTGTGTGTGTGTGTGTGTGTGTGTGTGTGTGTGTGTGTGTGTGACGGGGTGGTAATCTGCACATGAGTGTTTATGTGCCATGAAAGTCAGAAGGAAATATCAGATTCCCTTGGAACTGGAATTATAAGTGGTTGTGAGCCTGAAGGCATGGATTCCAATAATAAAGATCAGGTCTTCTTCGAGATCAGCAAGCACTCTTAAAGACTGATCCAATTCTCTGGTTTGTCAGGTCTTGTTGAGAATGTTTTCTTCATCTAGTTTCATCAAGGATATTGGCTCTTTTGTATTGCTGTACCTGTCTGATTTGAGACCAGTACAATGCTAGCGCCACAGAATAAGTGTGGATATCATAAGAACTCATGTTGTCTAGATTCTAAGGATCATGTCTGAGAGTTAGGATTCTCAATCCAGAGACAATGGCTCCAATGGGAAGGAGCCAGAAGAAGAGTAACTGGAATGAGATTGTGAATAGCTTCCATGACATGAATCTCTCAGAATTCTTCCTCCTTTATATTTATGCCTGTGGAAGCCCTCTGCCTTCCAGCAGCAAGCTATTCTTTCTTGTATCAAGGGTTATGATGTGATTGCTCAAGTCCAGTCTGGGATTGGGAAAACAGCCACATTTGCCATATCAATTCACTTTTTTTCACTTATTATAAAGAATGACTTTAATTCCATTAATAAAATGCAAAGTAATGAACTCACTGAAGTAAGTTTAAAGGATGATGGATGATATGCCAGCCAACTATAAGCATCTTACAGATACTAAGTAATAGGAGACACATACTTACTGTGTGAGATCAATGTCATGGCAACTGTCAGATTTATAGGCAGAGAAATTGGAACTCAGATAAGATGAGCTGAGAGTCACATAGCTAAGTTTATCTGGAGTAGTACTCCAAAACCTGTTGTTCAAGCTTGTAGAGAGTAGAAAGTAGCATGTAGCATCCATTCAAAGCCTGGATAGGCAAGGCTTTCCTTCCTGCCTGTCACTTCCTGTCATATAGGGCTGTATGACTCCACACAATCTTTTCTTCTTGCCTGGGAAGCTGGAGAGCAGTGGTGTTGTTTTGATGCTCATAAGCTACTTTTCTTTTTACAACTTTGAGAATCTTCAAGTTCTTATCTACAGATGGCCTTGAAGTTTACAGAATTCTAAAGAATCCACTAAGTGTTTTATCCAATCTTTAATACCCTACATGCAATTGTGTTTTATAATCATAATTTTCAGTCAAGCAGAATGCATGTTGTAATGACTACCCTAGAATCTTACTTTATCTTACGGCATAGGTGTGGCCATATCAATTATTTAGCAGATTGAATTAGATCTAAAGACCACTCAGGCTTTAGTTCTGGAATCCACTTGTGATTGGTTCAGCAGATACAAAAGATGGTTTTGGCAATAGGGAACTACATGAATGCCTCTTGTCATGCCTGTATTGGGGGGCACCAACGTTTGGGCTGAGGTGTAGAAGCTGCAAATGAAAGCGCTCCATATCATTGTGGGCACCCCTGGCAGGGTGTTTGATATGTTTAACTGGAGACACCTGTCCCCCAAGTACATCAAGATGTCTGTACTAGATGAAGCAGATGAAATGTTAAGCCATGGGTTCAAGGATCAGATCTACGATATATTCCGAAAGCTCAACAGTAACACACAGGTAGTTTTGTTGTCTGCTACAATGTGTTCTGATGTCCTTGAGGTAACCAAGAAGTTCATGAGACACACCATTCAGAATCTTGTCAAGAAGGAAGAGTTGACCTTGGTCTGTATTGGCCAATTATACATCAATGTGGAACAAGAGGAGTGGAAGCTTGACACATTGTGTGACTTGTATAAAACATTGACTATCACCCAGGTAGTAATCTTTATCAATACCAGAAGGAGGGGTGGGCTGGTTCATTGAGAAGATGCATGCCTGAGATTTCACTGTTTCCACCATGCATGGAGGTATGTACCAAAAGGAACGAGATGTGATCATGAGGGAGTTCTGGTCTGGCTTCAGCAAAGTTATTAATTACCACTGATCCATTGACCAGAGACATTGACCAGAAGCAGGTTTTCTTAGTCATCAATTATGACCTTCCCACCAGACATGGAAAACTATGTCCACAGAACCTGTCAAGGTGGTTGTTTTGGCTGGAAAGGTATGGCTATTAACATGGTGACAGAAGAAGACAAGAGGACTCTTTGAGACACTGAGACTTTCTGTAAAACCCCCATTGAAGAGATGCCCCTCAATCTTGCTGACCTCATTTGAGGGGCTGTCCTGCTTGCTGGCCCTAGTCCAGGGTTCAGTCCTGGGGGTGCTGAGGGACAGCTAGAGGGAGAAGGGAAGGGAGCCAAGGGAAGGACATCTTGTTTTTGTTTTTCTTTGCTTGTTTTGCTCTCTCTCTCTCTCTCTCTCTCTCTCTCTCTCTCTCTCTCGCTCTCTCTCTCTCTCTCTCTCTGAGTAAATGTCACTTTTTGAGGCAAAAAAGAAAAAAAGAACTCACATTGTTTGACACAAATCTGATTCAATACAACAGGGAAGATAGCTTGTCCCAAGATTTCCTCTGATGGAGGACTTATTATGGATTCAGCCTTGTAGTTGGTCTGTTTAGGTTTTCTATTTCTTCATCAAGAACTATTTAAATTTTAATGTGTGTGTGTGTGTGTGTGTGTGTGTGTGTCTGTGTGTGTGTGTGTGTGTGTGTGTACACAAAAAAGCATATAGAAGCCAGAGATCAACAGGTGTCTTCCACTATTGCTGGCCACCTACTTTTTGAGACATGGTCTCTCCTTGAACCTGGACCTCACGCTTTCATTAGAGTAACTGGCCAGCAAACTCTGCGTATCCACCTGTTTCCAAGCTGCCAAGCACTAAGTCTCCAGGCCTGAACTCCTGTTTCCATAGCAGGCACAATTTCCACTGCTAGCCATCTCCTAGCCCTGTATCAATCAGTTAGTCAATCAGTCAATCAAATCATCTATTCGCTGTAAGCTGTGCATCGAAGAATTTGCACATCTAGTTAAGGTCATTGCCAGCATATGTTTGTTCATAGATTCTCTAATAATACCTTTGTATTTCTCTGTGGTTAACTTTAATTTCTTCCTTTCCACGCTCTGTGATTACTTCTGTGATTCTCCACCCCATTTTAAAGGTTACTTATTTGAATTTTGATTTTTAGTCCTTATTTCATTTATCTCTGCCGTAGTTTTTATTTCTTTCCTTCTAAGTATGAGTTTTCTCTGGTCTCGCTACTCTAGTTCTGCAGCTATAGAGAGGATAGTGAGGTTGCTTTTTGAAGGAGGTGTTCATGCCGATAGATGGACAGACCCCCTTCTCAGCACTGCCCTGATTATGTCCTGATGCTTTGGCTGAGCTGCTATTTTCATGTTTAACAGTAGTTTTCACAACACACCTTTGCATTTCTATCACATCAGTATTCATGCAATCAGGGTCAAAGACATTTTTCCTATCGAGCTCTTGTTCTTTGGCCACCGTTTGTACTTTTTGGCATGTTGGTTATGTGTCAGAAGCCAAAGTACAGCTTTCCAATTACTCTTCTCAAATCAATTAAAAAAAATTCAGATTCAGAAGTATGATTCTGATTTCTTCAAACATATATAGAATGTCCTTTCCATTTAGATCTGAATCGCTTTCCGAGGTTATTTTCTCTTGATCCAGATGATTTCCTTTGACACTTATTTGAAAGTGTTTAATCTAGACTCACATTCATTGGTGTTTGAATTTAGGAAGATTCCCCTATCTTTCTGTAACCTCCCCCCCATACATACCTTTTTGCTTTTTTTGTGCTAAAAATTGAACTTAGAACATTGTATGTGCTAGGTAAATGCTCTATAATTGAACTGTACCCCAACTCCTATTTTTGGCTCAAGTTTTTACTTAAGAGTTGTTAGTCAACAGCAGTTTCTTTTAATTTCAGCATTTGCTGTAGACACTGGTGAGTGGTGCAATTGGAGAAATCTAGATTAATATGCCAGGGAGATATGCTATGTTTCCAGCTGTGACAGGCATATATTTTTTTCTATTTTGGGGAGCCCTAGTTTCACATGTCTTTGATATAATCTGTGACACAGTGTTATTGCAAAGACAGGTGTGTGGATTACCTTACCAACAGGATCAGGACTCACCAGAGATCTCCTTTCTTGGCAGCTCTTCCTTCGCTGCACTCTCACTGCTTACGGATTTTGTCAGAGAGCTGAGGGTCTTGGTCAGTTGCCACTTCTTCCACAGCACACCTCCTGCTGCGGCTGTTGGCAGTTCTTTGAGGTCTGCATCTTTCCCAGTACCTAGTTCTATAGCATAATGTATATGTTCCTGAAAAAAAAATAACTTGTACTCTGCTCAGTCTATGCAAACAAATCTAATAAGGCTTGTAGGAGACCAGATTTGGGGGACATGATTCCAAAGCTTTGAAGTGTGTTACCAGTGTGTTACCACAAGCACCATGCACCATCTGGGATGCCAAAGTATGATATAGCTAGTGTAGGCACGTGTGTGAGGTGTGCCTGGAACCTTCTTCAGGATAAGAAAACCCCATCCAATAAGAGGCCTGAAAAATGGGGACAAATTTGACAGAAGGGAGGTCTTTAAATGTTGGGACCACTGTATATAAGCAAGGCACTTCTCTTTGGGAAAGGGCTACTGAATCTTGATACTTATTGAAATTGTCTTAAAATCAACTGAAAAACATTCTTGTGGAGATGCTAAAGATGGGAGAATTCTCCTTAGCAGCAAATCTAATAGTGACCCTTTGGCCATGAAGAAATCATACAAACCAACCTCAACTTGGGTATTAGCCATGCATTATTCTTCTATTTCTAATCCATAGTACATTATTTACTTTCCATCATATTCTGATTTGAATGAAATGAAAGATTTGGGGTGTGAGTTGCTTCTGCCTCCAGTGGTACCCAGACATAGTTAGGTCTACCTACACATGTGACAAGACAATGGATCAAAGGAGGGCCAGGTCTGCATGCTTTCTGGGTCTCTTGTTTCTCACAAACTTATAACTATTACTAAGACTCTCTCCACCTTGGAGATCAGAATATACATCAATTGGTTGGTATACAAGTATAAAATAAACTATAATTTGTCTTCAGTAACTCTCGGTTCTACATCCATAGATTCAGTCAACTAACCATTGATCAAGAGTTTGCTAAGGCAGAGCTGGAGAGATGCTCAGTGTTTAAGAGCACTGGATGCTCTTCCAGAGAAGTAAAGTTTGATTCCCAGCACTCATATGGCAACTATATATAACTATAGTCTTGGGAGATTGGCTGCTGTCTTCTGGCCTCCTTAGACACCAGACACACATGTGGTACATAAACATACATGCAGAAAAAACACATATACATATAACATAAAAATTAATTAATTAATACAATATTTTAAACATATATAGTTAAAGAATGACAAGATGCCCAGGGAGGTAAAGTAATGCTTGCTGTGTAAGCCTAGTGACCTGAGTTCAGCTCCTGGAATCTGTGTAAAGGTGAAAACTGACTCCACAGAATTGTCTGTCCTCTCTGTGCATAGTGTGGCAACTCTCTAAACAGCATGCACATACACACAGAACAAAAAATACTATTTAAAATATATTGTTTAAAATCTTATGTGGTTATTTACTACATAGTTAGTTCTATGTTAGTTTTCTTTGTACTGAACATATATACATGTTAACTTTTATATTCTCTAAATAATACAGTGTAACAACTATTTAGAAAGGTAGAATTATAAGATATATAAGGAAAATTAAAAGTATGCAGGAGAATGTGCACAGATTATATGAAAACGCGTCACCATCTACTAGAAGTGTCTTGAACCCCTGTACAATTTGGTATACACTGTAGGTCTTAGAAGCAATCACTTTTGGACAACACTAGAGTCAACTATAATTTAAGTAATGCAAGTTTCCAAGTCATGACAATAATTCCATATGAGTAGTCGTGGTGGTTTGAATTTGCTTGGCCCAGGGAGGAACCCTATTAGGAGATATAGCCTTGTTGGAGTAGGTGTGACAGAGTTTGGAGTTTGCCCAAGTGGTTTTCTATCTTGTTTGGGGATTACAGTTAAGTGATTGATTTATCTCAGGAGAGACTTTGAACTTTGGACTTTTAACACTGTTAAGACTGCTATAGATTATGGGGTCTTTGGAAGTGGGACTAAATATATTTTTTATTATCCTATGGCTAGGTATGGGCCCATAGACCCACATGTTTGAACAAG
>JADRCD010217606.1:0-21629 GCA_019843815.1 Montemys delectorum | reverse complement strand
AGAAAGAAAGAAAGAAAGAAAGAAAGAAAGAAAGAAAGAAAGAAAGAAAGAAAGAAAGAAAGCAGGGAATTTGTTTGTTTTTTCTTTAAGTGTTTCCTATGTGTTCCTTTAAGTATATTCCTATGAGTTACTAAACTGCTGACACAAATTAAAAAATTGAATAATATTCAAAATATTTTATTGCCTGCAAAAGAAAGTATCAGCTTTAAAGTATAGTGCTACATACTTTTCACTTAATTTATCTCTGTGACACTTCATGTGTTTTATTCTCTCTTTCTTTCTTGTATTTCACTTTTGAAAACTTAATTCTCTCTGCTATGCCTTCCACAGTAAATGTTTATCTTGAGTGAGAAAGACTAAAATCTGGCTTTTATTAGAGAATGTATGCTTGAATTGAACAGGAAAGAAAAACAAACAAAACAAAACCTCATAAAATAGACTGAGGAAGAGAAGGAGAAGGTGAAGAAACAAAGCCTTAAAAAGACAAATTCTTTGGTCCCAACTTCTAAAGCATTCTGTGAGACTATGTAGATGCAAACTGGCATCTTCTTGCTGAAATAGACTTCTCCTGTTCTGTTCCTCACTATTAGTTATCAGCAGTAGAAATTTCTTTTCAGTGTTTGAAATTTGAACTAAAGGTTCTTACCAGTTTTTCTAAATTTTGAATGATTTTGTAACTTTTTGTTTGTTTGTTTGTTGGTTGGTTTGTTTTTCTAGCTAGGGTTTCACTGTAGCCCTGACTGTCCTGGAACTCATGCTGTAGACCAGGCTAGCCTCAAACTCAGAAATCTACCTGCCTCTGCCTTCCAAGTGCTGGGATTAAAGGCATGTGCCACCACTACCTGGCTTGATCTGCTTTTTTAACTTGCAATAGTTCATGATTTCTATCTTAATTTGCCTCCCAAATTCAATATGTGTATTGTAAGACTCCTTTCCTATGCATTGTTCAGCAGAGTTCTGAGGCAACTAGATCCTATAAACTAGGGAATGCCAGGGAGAGATCAGCTCAGGGTTAGTTTAGTGATATTGTAAGTTTAGGATTTGGGGAATTCATTGAGGATTTTGACTATGCTTCTGTATTATAAGAGCTATGTTATTTTGGTTAAGTAAATAACTTATCTAATAGTTCATTCCTCACCTATAAAATAAAATCAATGTAGTTACTAGTGTAAGCAAGAGGATACCATTAAATTACCTAGTGTGCTAGTTAAGTACATAGTGCTGCTCTCAAAGCCCATAGTGAAAAGTTCATCAAAATCAGATGTTTAGATAAAAGTCTAGTGTCAAAGGCTTATGTATCATGTCTTGTTCCCCAACTAATAGTGCTATAGAGAGGTGACTGGGTTTCTAAGGTGCTGACTCCAGCAATGGATTAATATATTTATGACTTTATGGGTTAATGGGCTATATTAGAATACTGCTTATTGAGACTTAGTAAGTCACTTGGGTATGTATTATCCATGAGGTCTTTGTCTCTCTCTCTCTCTCTCTCTCTCTCTCTCTCTCTCTCTCTCTCTCTCTCTCTGTCTGTCTCCCCATCTGACTCTCACTCTTTTACTCTCACCTCCTTTCCATCACTCCCCTTCTCTCTTCTGTATCACTATACCATAGTATTTGATGTGAAACATAGCCATGGACCAAAATAAACCTTTACCCTCTTAAAATTGATTTTATTATGTTTTTTGAAACAATGATGGAAAACTGGCCAACCACCGATTACTAGAATTATTGAATATCACTGGGAAAGGCCACATAAATAGGAGACATTCAACTAGCTTTCTTATATGAAGAGCTAAGAAAATGTGAGCCTGGAATTATTCAATTCAAGTTTTGTTCATCTTCGAATCTCTAGTTTTATTTTAAACCTTTTTGAAATTAATTTATTTCAGGACCCACAGCTGCTATCTTAGATAGGTCTGCTAAAACTTTTTAAAACATCATAAAATTTAAATTTGGCAATAGCTACAAATAACACTTTGGCAGAACTAATTATTTTTTTCACATGAAATGTATGCATACATATGGAAAGTGTTTCTTTTCCTAATCTTTTTCTGGTGTTAAATATCTTCCAGTAAATAGGAAAAAAATGTATATGATTTTTAACTACCACTTCTAAGTATTTGAGAAATTAAAGAGAAGTTCATTTACACTTAAGTCATAGGTGAGATGTTCACACTAATAAAAGTATGTGCATTATTATTTCAATAAGGAACAAGCAAACACCAATTTTGAACCTGTGACTGGTGGTGTTATTTGTTAAAATGATATTTAAGGGCAAACTAAACCCTAGTAAGATTCCCTCTACATAGGCTTATTGATTTGTCTGCCTTTCTTCCATGAGACTTTAAAGTGGCTTTTAACACATATTGTCCTGTTTTATTTTGTGACAAGCTAATTAAATTGCCAGTGTTTTAAGAAGCATTGAGTTTCCCTTACATTAAGAAAAAAACCCAGAGAAATAGAATTTAAGTGTTGGGGTTTAACTTTATGTTAAAAGGACAAAATAAAATTTAAAAATTTAAGACTTTAAAAATGTATCAAATATTTAAATATTAAAAACATCTATCAAAATATTTTCAGAAAATCTTGAAGACTTTTGAAAGATGTAATCTAAATAGGTAATATTTATGTTCCAAGTACAAATTGGGAAGTAAATGTCTCTTTGATTGGAGCAAAGGTGTAAAAACCCAAGCATGGAAGCTGTCAGTCCACTTACCAGGCTTTGCGTTCTGAGCTGTTTTGCAATGCTTTCTATGCATTCCTGTTTTATAGAAACTTTCCTATTGATGAGCCTTTGATTTGACTTAAGTGTTCCAACTTAAAAAGGGGCTTGGGAATAACATTTGTGATTTTTGATCTTTCAACAGCTGTGACACTACAAAATGCCTTTACCTCATTTTTAATATTGGTGGTGCACTTCTAGATTGACAAGTCCTGTGGGAAAGAATAAACAACTTCTTTTGGTAATTCCATAAGAAAATTAGTTGTGTGGGCTCTGCTTCCTTGTGAGCAAAAGCAATGCAGGACATGATAAATAAGGATCTTCATTCTTAGTGTACCTACCTGTAGGGAGGCCTTTTCTGACAGTAGCCTTTCATATAAAGGGTTAAGGATAGAAGTTAATTTTAGGACTTTAGGTGACAATCAAACTCCAGATAATTTTTTTGCACTGTGATGTTTATCTTAGATTTTAGACATAGCAAAGGATTATTTTCCTTAGCACTATATGCTTGACATTAAATAGGAATAAAGGCCAAGTTCTGTAGAATGTAGCTTTATATTGATCTGTCCAGAATTTTATGTTTACAACCCACCAGAACTGTCAGCCACTTGCTAAAAGCTTCTGGGTGATGGGAAGAGATAAATTCCTATGATCTTCTAATTTTCCATTTCCTCATATTATAGCCACTTAGGAGACCATAGAGTAAGGCTCCCCAATGGAAATGAGTGAAAAAAAGGCACAGTGAATCCTTAGGAAGAAGAAACAAGATGAAGAGACTCAGTTGT
Organism: Montemys delectorum; assembly: GCA_019843815.1. Classification (NCBI taxonomy): domain Eukaryota; kingdom Metazoa; phylum Chordata; class Mammalia; order Rodentia; family Muridae; genus Montemys; species Montemys delectorum. Next base: position 18,122 of record JADRCD010217606.1, on the reverse strand, counting down.
TTATCAATAAAATCTGTGACATCTCTGAATCCATCCACCCATCCACCCATCCATCCACTCAGCATTCTATCTAAAGAGCACTTTAGTACTAATGTTGACTAGCTCCAAAATTTGTCATTTAGCTAAACTTAGCTGAAAGGATATGTGTTATCAGTGAACTAATCAGACTCAGGAACTGCCTTCAATGCACTAAGGATAGAATAGAAAGTAAATTAGCAAGACACAGAATATAAGGAACTGTTAATTGAACACTAAAAGTTATATAGGGAATGGTAAATCTTTAATGCATCGGAATATCTTTTGAAAAATCTAAAGTGAAGATAAATGCAGATAATGGGAGCCACTAAAAACTCATATGTCAGAGTGACTCCCAGCTTCGAATACCTCTCCCTCTGCTTGAAGGAATACTGTTCAATCATCCTGGTACTCCTGAGAGCAAGACAGATATGCTAATTGGCTGTCTGGCCTAGTTTCCTACAGGTGAGAAATTACTTTATTAAATAAACTGTTTTTACACAATCTATTTAAGTAAGTAGAATATCAACAGTCTATTGTGTGTTCCTGTGTTCCAATAAGAATAGCTTAGACTATGAAAGAGAACTCATAATATGTATTGAAAAGAGTCAGAAGGCAAGGGGACAGTGTTCCCTTCTGTATTACAAAATTCCACACTGACAAAGGTAACTCTGAGACTAGGTTGGAGTTCAAAGTTACACTCCATACCACATGCAATCTGAGATTTACAGTTGTCTATTGCTTACTATAATCCTTTAGAAGCACACTGGTCAGTAATTGTTTTATATTTATACTACCTCTGTTTACCAGGTTTTCACATGGGGGGGATACCTCTCCCTAGTTAAAGCAATGTGATTGATGCATTGAGTAAGTTAATAAACTTCACTTATCAAAGAAATTAACATCTTGTTTGGATGATATCTATTAGAACCCCTTACCACTCCCTTATGTATCTAAGAAACAGAACAGAAAAGAATGAGAGAGAATGATCACCCTAGTGAAGCCTAGAACATCAGCTCTTTCTTTGATTCTTGTTTTGAATATTGCAAACAAATCTACAAGAGTCTGAACTGGTACAAATAGTAAAGGATGTCAGCATTTTAATCAATTCTTTTTTTCCTTGCCTAAAGTGGAAACCACACTTCAGCACCAATTATCTTTATAATTTAATGTAATGAGGCCTAATAGGTTCAATTCAATATTTAGTCATATGAGGTGTTGCCTGAAAGCAAGCTTTATGGGAGTTTCAGTCTATGTCTAGAACGATGATAAACACCTGTCACATAGCAGTCACTTAATACGCATCATAATTCACAATAGTGAGTTGTAAAGAGTGAGTCAATGATGCTGCAAATCTTTATTTTCTCAGGAAGGAGAAGAAAGTCTGGCTTTCAAGTATTAAAAACAATTATTTGCTTCTTTAAAATACCCATGTCTACCACAAATAAGTCAATGAGTATTACCTAAAACATGGTGGACTTTGGATGATGACACATGTCTGTGTATGACGTACTTATTGTGAAACTCAGCAACCCCAGTACAGTCCCTGCAACCCACAAGATGGAAGAAAAAGGCCAGCTCCCACAGGTTTGTTTCTTCTGACTAACCTTATACTCATTTCCTATTACAAACACAAGTACACACACATAAACACACACACACACACACTCCTCATATATATATATATATATATATATATACATATATATGTATAGTATATATATTCAGAAACATGAAAATGTTCTAGATCTTAATGTTACTTGTAAGTACGTTATTTAATGTTTATAAACATATATTGTATATATTATATATGAATATGTATAATTTAATCCTATGAAAATGACAATAGTATCCATTAGGAATTAATTTGTTCATGAGTGACCAAAGAGCACTTTGACTTGCTTAAAGTTTTCTTGGCTTTCTTCTACAAATTTAAATCCACACATTTAGAACAGTGTATTCTCTCTCTCCTCTCCCCTGTCTATCTCTTACACACACACACACACACACACACACACACACACACACACATACACACACACACACAAACCAAAGTTTTCTCTGCAATCACCAGATGTACTTCACTTGTTCATATGAGATAGAACCATTATGTGGAAATGTCCCAAGACTTCAAGAGAGTTCATAAATGGAACATTTAGTAAGACCTATTCCTAGAACTCAGCTGGTAGTCTGTTGCCTGAGATAAGAGAGAAGGGATTTGAAAGATGACTGGCAGGTTTTGACTACAACATTTTTATTTCATATTTAACAACTGAGGCACAAGACATTAAATAAGAGTAACAATTCAACACAGCCTAAAGATGAATGAAGAGGTGACTTGGAATCTGAGAGTCTGGTAATGAATTGATTCTTCTAAAGAGTAGGGTCAACACAGCTGAACTGCAAAGGGCAGCTCAAGCTATTTAGAATGTCCAGCTATTCTTACAACTAAGTGTGAAGAAACTAAGAGGATCACTTGGGGCCAGATATTTAAAGTGTGACTTGTAAATCTGTGTTAATTATGGTGAAGCCTTGTCCATTCCTCATCTTTTTAATATGTATCTTGGTTCTTAAATCAGTTTATACTCAAAGAAATCACATTCAATCTTTCATGCCTCCATATTTCAAGTTCATAAGTCATGTTTTGGCACACACTGTGAGCACTGGGAGGGAAAGCATAGTGAGCTGAGCTTTGGGAGCCAGAAGCAAGGTCGGAACTATTATATGATCCGTGTGTGTTATCTTAGATGAATCGGTGTTAGCTAAGAAATTGCACAAAGCTTTATTAAATGAGTGTGTTGCAGAACAAGCAAAACCACACAAAATTTCTCAGGCAACTTGACATATTTCAAATAGAAAATAATTGCTAATTATTCACAAATCCTCAGTAGTGTGTTACAGTGTGTGCCCTGTAATATACTCTCTTTTCCACAATTTTTTGCTTGAAATTGTTCATTGCAATGGCATGTTGGTCTGGTACGAGGCCTCTGGCTTCTCATACTCTATAGATATCAGAATGTCACTGGGACTTCTCTTGAAGCTCCTGCAGTTTTGGATCTGTAGGACCTTCATCTTCTTGCAATCCAGCAGTTCATCAATAAAGTTAGAGTTGGGGTGGGCATGAGAGGTGTCTGGTCAGTCCTCAGGTGTTTCCCTTTTCAGGCCCTCCTGGCCTGCTCACCAGCAATCCCCGCTGCTAATCCCCAAGCTCTAATCTGCTCCCCAAAAGAACTGCACAACTTACTCTCCCAAGTGTTGCAACTAGTGAGAGACAAAGCCAGTTCTCCCACTCTTATGACCTCAGGGCCAGCTCTCCTACTTGCCATAGATGGTGATGGGACAAGAGAGGGGAAAGGGTTTCTCTTCCTCATCTGTGCCTCCACTCTCAAAGAAGAGTGAAGGCCAGATCTCCCACACTCACCAATAATCACAGACTTTTCTACCACTGCACCAGTTCCTGAGTAATGGCTCAGAGACTTATTTCTTTTAAAAAATGCCAAGTCATAAGCTAGGCTTGTTTCCACTAGCTCATAACCTATGTAACCTGTTTAAACTATCCTATACCTGCAACGTGGCTAGTTACCTCTCCGAAATTTCATATGTTTGAAGTCCAGGAAGAAAATCTATTTAGTAGCATTCCTCTTCCTCTGCCAGATGTCCCATTTTCTAATCCTGCCTCAGCTTATTAGCCATTGAAATTTTATTGACAGGGGATGCTTCCACACAGTATGTAAGAGATTATCCCTTATGCTCTCCCACACACGCTCCTGTCTGACATAAGTACCTCCGGGTAAAGGTACATCTCTCTCTTGCCCATTCCACCAGACAAGTGACAGGGCCAGCTTTCCCATGTTCACACCCTCAGGACTGGCTTGCCCATGCCCTTGCTACCAGGGTTCAGCTGTACTGTGCTGCCCATTAAGGTGCAGGGCTCATTCTCCCGAATTTTGCAGCTTGTGAGGGGCAGGAGCAGCTCTCCTCCTCTCATGACACGAGGGCTAGGTCTCTCACATGCATATCCTTTGGGGCCTGCTCACCCACAGCTCTCAGAATGTGTAGGGCCTGTTCTTCCAAGGACTGCAGCTGACAAGGGGCAAGGTCAGTTATCCTGCTCTCATTTCCCCGCCAGAGCCAGCTTTCCCACGATGCCCACATGAGGGCTGGAGCCAGTTCTGCACAGCTGTTCGACATCAACATGTCCCTGGGTTGGAGCCCAGCCCAGTGCTAGTGCCCTGGTCTTTGGTGGTGACAGATCCCTGCTGCTGCATGGCCACATACCCAGACTAGGCCCCTGATAGCAGCATAGTCGAGGACTTACCATGGTCCGAGATGGCATCACCAGCATTCACATCAGGCTGTGGCCCACTACCCAGTTCTGCCTCTGTTCATTGTGCCCACATCCTTCTGTTTCTTTTTTCTTCCGTTTCTTCACCAGGAATTGCTCCTCTTAGTGACCCCAGGAACTCTGAGCGTCAGGAGCCATCTCAGGAGTGGTGTCAGGAATGTTATGCCCTGTCCTGAATTGTGGTGCCCGGCAAGGATCATGTTGGGCATGCTCTTCTCTCCTGCCATGCCTAAGTGGCACCTGACTGGTTGTTATCTCAGTCTAGCTCATTATCCAGGCCCCATGGCATCAATCTGGTGGTATTCTAGGGCTCCCTACTCACCCAGCCTGCCGAGTCACCCCATGTGAGGGTCATCTGTATTCAATTCACTCTCAATTGTGACCCTTGTCTCAGGTAGAGTTCTTCAAGTCTCTGGATTGTGCTAGGTCCTGGGAGCCACCAGGGATACTTGGATGTGCAGACCTGGTGGTCTTCTCAGGCTCTATTCTTTCAGGTAATATTAGGCTACTAATCATTCAGAGGTCCCTGGTCAGAACACAGAGCCTTTCTCCTCTCTGCCACCTACTGATTCACCTGTGACACAGCAGCCATACCTGCAATGAATTTCAGGGCAGGTATGGGGTAGCATATTTTCTCTGTTTCCATTTTTTTAAATTAATCATTTTATTCATTCACAATTCAAATGTTACCTATCACCCTTCCTGGTTATGCTGTCGAGGATGTGGAGAAAGAGGAACACTCTCTGTTTTCTATTTAGGAGAATTTTAGTAGGATCAATTTAAGTAAGTTACCTTGTATCATTCTTTCAAGTCGTTATCTAAGTTATTTTGGTTTTTGATTAGAACATAACTTGCCTTAAGAAATGTGTCCATGTTTTTCTGAGTTTATAGCTGTTTTCTCCCGTTTTCAATTTTGTGTGTACTGGTGCTTTTCTAAGTGCTCTAGCCGACTCTGCATTCCCATCTGATGAACATCTATTTCATGATGTTACTTCCTCTAGTTTTAGCTCTACGAGTTATAAGCCAGCTCATCTCTCATCTGCTCTTCGATCAGTTAACAAAACTCCCCTGATTGTATTCATGGCTTCTTCATCTTTACAGTTCTTTTTATTTTAATTTACCCATAGTTTTAGCATATTTTATACCACAGCAATAATACAAAATTGTTCACTGTAACATACACAGACATGCACAAACAACACACACACACATATGAATGTACACATATTTGAAATTTAAGTGTGATTTGTGATTGTCACAGTTCTGAACTCATTATTATCACAATCAATATATTTAGTTGTAAGACTTCATAAAGGCTTGATAGAAATGACTGAAATTTTTGGAGGTTGTAGTCCTGAAGATTTGTAAAAAAAAAAGAATATTAAATATTTATGTTCGTGCCAAGGATACTTTATTTATTTGATACTTGTCCAGGCATTTCTCCTGTTATGTGAATCTTATTTCTTAGAATTCCCTGACAATTTCTTTATCTCTTATAGCTCCACTTGTATTTTCTCACTATTTTCTTCTATTGTTTAAATCTTTCTGCTAAGATTCCTATGCTTGGTATCTTATTATGCCTTTACACAGCAAACTCATCCCCCATTAGGAATCAAACTCTTGAATCACAGTTATTGATTCAGTTCCACAAAGTTTTCCTTTAGATTGAGTTAAATTTCTGTGCTCCTCTTCATTATGCCCTTACCTTTCTTCCTAAGAATGGTTAACTCTACTTAAATCATTAGCATAGCTTTCTTTTGATTTTCCCCACTGAGGTGAAATTTTGACCCAATTTTTCACTTCCCACCTGGAGCATGATCCAGCCTTACAAACAGGATCACTGGCCACCAACCTGTCTCTGGGATGGCAGGAAGACCCCTGCCTGACTGAAAACATTGACCCCAGTGTGTGGAACTTGCATGTTTCTCAAAGTACTGCCCAATTGAAGATAAACCTCAGATGCCTGTGACCCAAGCCTGTGATGAGGTTGCTGCTTGGGCTAGCTGCTTTGCATATTGCCTACCAAGTATTCGACTTGCCTCATGCTTTTCTGTGCTTGCATTCTCTATCACTTCAGTGTTTAGGAATCCAGCACTCAACTCAATGCAGCGAGCCATCACTGGAACACAGTCAAACATTGAGTCCTTCACACAACATGTCCAGCCTCTAACACAATCCCTTGTACTTCTATTCTTTACTCTATCACAATTACTTTTTAATTTTTTTCTGAGTTCTTAGCCTGTAATGATTTTTAATGTTGGGTATCTCTTTTCAAAAATTCTTGAGATACTAATATGTTGAATTCTGGAGTATTTGCACATACATAATGCTATGTATTAGAAATGTAACCTTAGTCTAAACCCAAATTTTTTTGTATTTTATATTCTAATAATTTTAAACAATGCTTTTAGTAACTATTTCATAAAACTATGTTTTGTGCAGAATTTTTAATTATATGATGTCACATTGAATTTTAAATATTTATAGATTGGAGTACTTCAGAATTAGGGATTCCTAAACATCACTGAAAACATGGGAAGCAATTCATTTTGAAGTGCATTTTCATTGTCAATCATGGTAATTTGTTTAGTCTATGTAATACATTAATACATACATTTGGTAAGCTGAGCCTTTTCTTTTTGATTTTTAAATTAAGATGGAGGTAGAAGGTAATAATTACACTAAATTTTACAAAGAAAGTGGAAGTTAGCATTAATGGGATATACAGGCAGATATAAGCTTGAGAATATCATAATACAGAACTAATCGAACCAGAGAACCAGTTCCTTCCAGCATGGCAGGTCATAGGGGGTCACATAACAAGGAAGAGGACATTTCTTCATTATTTTCCCCTACTCAAGTACTTCTTAGGCATGAAACTATTGGGGAAATTATTTTGTGAATATGTCTTACCTGAATCAAAACCAAACAACACATTTCCAGGACACAATAAGCAGAATCAATTTAGTACTTTAAGTGCATTATGTTCCCCTAAAAACTTAAGCTCAGATTAAGTATAATAGGAATTCTCCAAACTTATTTTCCAGGGAAAGGGAAATACACCTACAGGTAATAATTTCCAGTACTCCAATCTCCTATGACTCCTATGACAACACATCAGGATGTAGTCATGTGCTTAGGAACCAGGTACACGAAACTGATGGGACCTGCATTGTCACAGCTGGCTGCAGGGTAGGGGAGGCACAGGTTCAGTTCTGATAGCCAGAGCCTCCATCCAGTGCTTGAACCCAGGCTGCTTTGCCGCCTAAGGGCTGTTGAAGATGGCTTGCAGCACTACTCTACATTCTGTAACCAAAATGAGAAATGGGAGCAGTGTGTGGGTGGTGCCAGCTTTGAGGAAAGCAAGATATGTCTACATCTGTACCACCATAGATGTTACAGTAAATTCCTCAGTAGAGTGGGAACAAGGCCCTGGCAGTCGCTCATAGCACCTCTTTCTGTGGCCTAGGAGTCTAGGAAAATATTGAGATACTGAAAAAAGCCAACATTTCATTCATAAACTAGTTCATGACTATTGGGAGGTGGGGTTTTTGTTTTGTTTTTTGGGTTTTTTTGCATATCTTTCAAAGGAATTAATTCCTTAAGGAGAAAACAAACCTCCCTTTTCTAATTTTGAGATACTTAAAATTTCAGGTTAACCTGTTTTCTTCTTGCCACAAAAAATTCATAGGTTTATCTTGATCAAGTCTCTAAATTAAAAATTATATTACATTCTAAGTTTTAAAAAGTGCAAAGAGGAACTCTAGAACTATGGATCTAACAGGATTTGCACTACAGATATCGTTTTGAAGAAAGTATATTTAAGTTGTGAACAATTACAACAAAAATGTTAAGCTTTCATCATGAATGAATATCAATATCCCTATGCTAGACATATCCAATTTAATTTTGCCTAGATGGATTTGTCACCACTGAAATAAGCATACCAATATATGACACATTTCTAGTATATTAGGTTACCACATGGGCCACATGTGTCCAGTTACCTGGAATAATGTAGTCAAACACTGAAGATATTTCCAATTGATTCATACCAAGGATAATGACCTAAAGATCTTAGTCTTAGTTTCCTGTTCTATATACCATTTGACCTGCCTCTCTGTTTGCACAACCAACAGTATGTTATTCAAGTATTAATTCACTTTTCTGAGCTATTTCTTTGTTTAAGAAACTGAGCCTGTAATTTACCACAATGCAACTACAGACTCACACGAGCAACTATCTGGAAAAATCTGAGGCAGATGTGGCACAGAAACTTGGTCAACTATAGTTCTATAAACAGACCATGTTGTTCAACATTATTAAGTGAAGAAGATTCTACCACCATGTTCAGAGAGTCATATTTATTTTATGAACTGTAACTCACTTGACTCAACTCAATTGACTCAAATACAACTGTAACTGATTATTTTTGTTCCATAAAATGATCAGGTAGGAATAAGAACAAGAAAATACCAAAACAGGAAAAATCAAGACTCCAAGAAAAGGCTATCTAAACTTTCCCTCTAAATTTGCGTGTAAAAAATGGCAATAATAGGAAAACTCATATGACTATGGAAAAATTGCAACTGAAAGGATAGCAGTGGTTATAAAGGGCAGAGCTACAACTGAGTGAACATCAAAATAACAGGAAACACATGCTTCTCAACGAAGTTAGGATGAGTGTGGCAAGTTATTTAAGATGACCGTATATTATAAAATATTTCTTACTATATTGTGTTCCCAAAACTTTTGTTCCTTTACAAATAGCCTAGAACATACAAATTTGGCAGAGTGTGACTGAAAAAGAGGGATTTGATTTATCAGCATTCTGAACACCTCTTGCTAATATTCTTATAAGCTTGATTTTACTTATCCAGTACATCCCTGCTTTTTCTTATAAAGAAGGTTGGGAAACTTCTGCAAGAGTTCATTACTTACCAATCTTGCTCATGAGTTTTCAGTACATAATTGTTTTTGCTATGCCATTTGCTTATTTTGCAAAGTTGAAATCAAGTAAACCCCTGGATTAATATAAAATAATTCACCTACAGATTTCAATGCACAACACATCTGGGCAGCTCATATTTGCAGCCACTACTCAACTTCCACAACTTGCCTTTAGCTGATAAATATTGTTTCACTTTTACTTAAAAGTAAAGGAACTGAGAGAAAACAGATGAGTCTGTTGGGGGAGGGGGATGTTAGACTTACAGCCTCCTTCTTGACACCTAGCAAAGTGTGAAGTTACCTTGATAGTGTGCTAAGCACTGCCAGCTACTCATTAGTATTCTTAGCCATGTGTCCTACTGTCTATAAGAAAATGAGGTTTTTCTTGGAAAGCACTGGTAAAACAGATGTCTCAGCCTAGTCGTCTTGCAGGTAAAAGCATGTAACAGGTATGACTAGAGGTAGCGGGACATTTCTCTCTGTGGGAATCTTTTCTCCCAACAAATTATCTGGATCCTTGCAAAGGATTTCTGAATTAGGGCTGAGGTAACACTTTTAGAGTTAGAATAGATATCCAGTAGGGGGAAACTGAAAAAAAAATGACACCAAAGGAGGGAATAGAGACGTTGATCAGCACAGTATACCATGCTTCCTTTAAATCCCATTACTTGTTATTTGTGGGAGTTGCTTTCTCTGAGCATGTTCTTAAGACATGCCAAAGTTTGCTTAGCTGCAGTACAGGAGGAACAAAACTCACATATGTGCTGGACAATCCAAATCATTGTTGGAACATGTTTAAAACTTAACTCATGGGCTGGAGATAGGCCTGTTGATAAAGTACTTGCCATGCTGGAAGGAAGATTTGATCTTGACCTCCAGAATCTGCATTGAAACAACAGCAAAACAGGTATAATCATCCATGTTGTAAATGTTAGCACTGGAAAACCACTAGAGAGCCTGGAAGACTGACTGCAGAGGCCCTCTGACTATCACTCGAAAACACTGTCACTTACAGGTCAGCAAGAGACTCTATAAAGATTTCCACATCTGCTTTTCCATGACATTGTCCAGAACTGAAGACATGTATATACCTATTTGAAATATCAATATTTTCTAGTTCTATCCATTTGCCTAAGAATTTCATGAATTCTTTGTTTTAAATAGCTGAGTAGTATTCCATTATGTAAATATATGACATTTTGCGTGTCCATTCCTTTGTTGAGGGACATCTGGGTTGTTTCTAGCTTCTGGCTATTATAAATAAGGCTGCTATGAACATAGTAGAGCATGTGTCCTTACTACATGTTGGAGCATCTTCTGGGTATATGACTAGGAGTGGTATAGCTGGGTCCTTCGGTAGTACTATGTCCAATTTTCTGAGGAACTGCCAAAATGATTTCCAGAGTAGTTGTACCATCTTGCAATCCCACCTGCAATGGAGGAGTGTTCCTCTTTCTCCACATCCTTGCCAACATCTGCTGTCACCTGAGTTTTTGATCTTAGCCATTCTGATTGGTATGAGGTGGAATCCCAGGGTTGTTTTGATTTGCATTTCCCTGATGACTCAGGATGTTGAATATTTCTTTAGGTGCTTCTCAGCCATTCAATATTCCCCAGTTGATAATTCTTTTTTTAGCTATGTAACCCATTTTAATAGGGTTATTTTGTTCTCAGGAGTCTGACTTCTTGAGTTCTTTGTAAATATTGGATATTAGCCCTCTAATGGATGTAGTGTTGGTAAAGATCTTTTCCCAATGTGTTGGTTGCTGTTTTGTCCTATTGAGAGTGTTCTTTGCTTTACAGAAGCTTTGTAATTTTATGAGGTCCCATTTTAACACATTCACAAAAGAACACATGGTATACACTCACTGATAGGTGGATATTAGCCCAGAAGCTCGGAATACCCAAGTTATATTTAACAGATCAAATGAAGCTCAAGAAGAAGGAAGACCAAAGTATGGATACTCCAGTCCTCCTTAGAAAGGGGAACAAAATACCCATGGGAGCAGATACAGCGACAAAGTGTGGAACAGAGACTGAAGGAAAGTCCATCCAGAGACTGCCCCACCTGGGGATCCATCCCACATACAGTCACCAAACCCAGACACTATTGTGGATGTCAACAAGTGCTTGCTGACAGGAGCCTGATATAGCTGTCTTCTGAGAGCCTCTGACAGTGCCTGATAAATACAGAAATGGATGATTTCAGCCAACGATTGAACTGAGCACAATATCCTCAATGGAGGAGCTAGAGAAAGGACCCAAGGAGCTTAAAAAGCTTGCAGCCCCCATAGGACGAACAACAACATAAACCACCCAGCACCCTCAGAGCTCCCAAGGACTAAACCACCAACCAAAGAGCACACATGGTGGGTCTAATTGCTCCAGCAGCATATGTATAACAGAGGATGGCCAAGTTGGTAATCAATGGGAGGAGAGGCCCTTGGTCCTGAGAAGTCTTGATATCCCAGTGTAGAGGAATGCCAGGACAGGGAAGCAGGAATGAGGTAGGTTGGTGAGTGCCGGTGGGGGGGAGGAGGGGAGGCATGTGTGTGATAGGGGGTTTTCGGAGGGGAAACCAGAAAAGGGGATAAAATTTGAAGTGTAAATAAGGAAAATATCTAATGAAAACAAAAAAAAGAAGTATCAATATAATGGAATCATTTCTTAAGCCTTTGTGTTACTGGGGTAATCAATAATCTAAGATACTAAGAGTTAAACCACAAAGGAGCCAGCATGTTCCCTTAATTCACATCATAGAAATAGAGGGCATGAGTCTGCATATTGTCCTCTGAAGCTCACATGCACACTCTGGAACATGCATGTGCATACACATATGCATACAAACACACACACACAGGTGAGTGCATGCACACTCACATGCACACACTGACAGAGAGACAGAGACACAAAAAGAAAGAGTTAGGAACAGAGAGAGAAAGAGATAGAGAGACAGAGAAAGAGATACAGAGTGAGAGAGAAAGAGTGAGAAAAACAGAAACTGAAACAGAAACACTGAGAGACTCAAAGGGAGAGTAAGTAAATGTTTAAATAAGAAGTTAAAGAGTCAAATGTCAAGCCTTAATTAAAGAATATGACATGTAGGAGATTTGAACAGCATTATGGGCTTTACACATTTTACACATACATATACATGAATACCTATGGCCTATACCCATGATGGGGCTAGTGAAGTAGCAAAGTAGTCATTTCCTGACAATTCTAATAATCTGAGTTTCATTCACAGAATCCATATTGTTAAAGGAAATAGCCAATTCTTTAGGCCCAGGAGAAGCAAAACTCAAGATTAAGCCATACACAGAATTTTTTTCCCAAGTTCCAAAGTCTTTATTGTTTTAGAAAAGATGGTCCATCCAGTCAGTGGGATGAAGAGCTGTGTCCAGGAACCCATCGGTAGTGCTGAAAGGGACTCTGGTTTCTCCACATCTACTCGTACACCCAGTCATGGACACAAGACTTGTAGTCAATCAGTTCTTCGGGCTTAAACCATAGACAGATCTCTTTCTCAGCACTCTCCACTGAATCGCTGCCATGAATGATGTTCCTACCAACTTGAATGCAAAAATCCCCACGAATGGTGCCTGGTTTAGAATCCGCTGGATTGGTCTTCCCCAGCATTACTCGGTCCGTTTTCACCACATGGAGCCCCTCCCAGACCATGGCCACCACAGGCCCCGAGTTCATGTACTTCACCAGCCTCGGGAAGAAAGGACGGTCTTTCAGGTCAATGTAATGCTGCTTCAGGTGTTCTTCAGAAGCCGGAAGGAACTTCATGGCCACCAGGTGGAACCCTTTCTGCTCGAATCGCTTGATGATCTCGCCCACCAGGCCGCGCTGCACGCCATCTGGCTTGATGGCAATGAAGGTTCGCTCGAGGTTGGCCATGGTCCGAAAGCTGATGGGTTGGCTGGTGTCTGCGATGAGCGATGGAAGCAAAGACCAAACACAGAATTTAAGCATGGTATATATGAGGCAGCTGTTTTTTTGTTTTGTTTTGTTTTTTTGTTTTTTAATTAGGTATTTTCTTTATTTACATGTACATTTTCCCTTTCCCAGGTTCCCCTCCAAAACAAACAAACAAACAAACAAAAACAAGAACAAACCCCTTTTGCCTCCCCCTTCCCCATGCCTGTCACCCTACCCTCTCCAACTTATTGGCCCTGGCATTCCCCTACACTGGGGCACAAAACCTTCACAAGGCCGAGGTCCTTTACTCCTATTGATGATTGAATTTGCAATCCTCCACTATATACCTGCTGCCAGTACATTCAATCCCACCCTGTATAGTCCTTGATTGATGGTTGGGTCCCTGGGAGCTCTGAGGGTACTAGTTAGTAATTGTTGTTCGTCCTAAGGGGCTGCAAACCCTTCAGCTCCATAGAACCTTTCTCTAACTCCTTCATTGGGGACTGTGTACTCAGTTCAATGAATGGCTGTGAGCCTCTACATCTGTATTAGTCAGGTATTGTCAGAGCCTCTCAGGAGATAGCTGTATGCTTGTCCTTCCTTCCGTTTCTGCTCCATAGTTAATCTCTGCCACTCCTTCTGTGGGTGTTTGATTCCCCTTTTTAAGAAGGAATGAAATGTCCACCTTTTAGTCTTCCTTCTTCTAAAGTTTCTTGTGGTTTGTGGGTCGTTCTTCCTGTATTCCAAACTTCTGGGCTAATAACCACTTATCAGAGAATGCATACCATGTGTGATCTTTTGTGATTGGGTTACCTCACTCAGGATGATACTCTCCAGATCCATCCATTTCCCTAAGAATTTCATATATTCATTGTTTTTAATAGCTGAGTAGTACTCCATTGTGTAGATGTACCACACTTTCTGTATCCATTCCTCTGTTGAGGGACATCTGGGTTGTTTCCAGTTTCTGGCTATTATAAATAAGGCTGCTATGAACATGGTGGAGCATGTGTCCTTATTACATGATGGAGCATCTCATAGTTTTACCAGAGGCAGCTGTTTTTATAATATGGCGTGCATCATTACAGAAAGTTTTCTTACAAATAGAAAGAGTTATGATGATGAACCTATGATGTAGTAAATATCTGAAGGAGTTAATAGATTTATTACCATTATCAAATTCTGTATATGGTTATTAATTTTATGCATTGTGCATTTATTGAACTGAGGGTGATTATTTATATAAGCATTATAACAGACACAATAGATGTAACATATCCCCACAAGACATCATGGTAGCTCAATGTCAACAGTAAAACAGGAAGACTTCAGCTCCTATAACATATTATCAGAGAATTGACTATGTGTATATATGATACAGAATGTAGTGGTAACTGGTGCATAAGTCTATAAATATAAAATGACCCATGAGCCTTCAGAAATGCTGATGCCAAAAGCAGGGAAACGAGCATATTTTATACTTAGCTTTGATTGAGGATGGACAACTATCAAGGACTGTTATCAGATAAAGAGAGTCAGATTCAACAATGATAAGAGGAACAAGCCAAGTGCTTAGAATTCTAGAGAGTTTGTTGTGCTCTTCTCTTTTAAAAAAATGCAAATATGTATATATATATATATATATATATATATATAATGTACCTATACAGTTATGCATATATATATGCATATGTCTATCTCTATCAGATAGATAGATAGATAGATAGATAGATAGATAGATAGATAGATAGATGATAGATAGATGATAGATAGATAGATAAGTAGAGATGGAGAGAGAGAGAGAGAAACATATTATCTCTGATTTCTTCTGGGAAGATAAGATGTCATATCCTGGGATAGTGTGCTATGAAGTCTTTCAGTGATTTGTTATTTAAGTATAGAGCATCTACCTTCTTCCTATAATCACAGATAATCACAATAACAACTAATGAATGCAGGCTTCTCTATCTTCAGCACCCCTTTCACACTTCTCAAAGCCGTAACTGCATTAAACCCAGCTTTCTAAACTTCCCAGGTATAGTGCAAACAGCAGGTGTTGCCCTTTGCCATCAGACTGCAAATCTGTTAGGAGACACAGAGAGGAAGTAGGGGGGGAGAAGAAGGGCAGATCTTGTAATCTTTTTGTTTCAAAGACACAATTCTGAAGTACAGGCTTTTTTTTTTTCATTTTTAGTTGAAAGTAGATTTTTAATGTAACATATTCTGATTATAAATTCTCCTCTCCCAACTCCATCCAGTTCCTCCTCAGTTCCCCACTCACCCAAATCCAAACCCTTTGTTTGTCTCTATCCTTGCGATACAAATGAACATCTTAAAAACAAACCAGAATAAGACAAAAAAAAAAAACAAAAATCAAGAAAATAAAGAGCCATAGAAGTCAAGAAGCACATAGAGTTTAAGAGGCACATACACATTACACAGAAATAAGTTCCATAAAACACCAAACCAGAAGTTTATATACACACATATATAATGTGTGTGTATGTATATATACACATTATATATATACCCACATACATATCTATTATATATTATACATTATATAATATATATACATACACACATACATTATATATTATATATATACATACACACATTCATATATATACATTATATATTATATACATACATACACACATTCATATATATATTATATATTATATATATACATACACATATACATTATATATTATATATGTACCTACACACATTCATATATATACATTATATATTATATACATACATACACACATTCATATATATACATTATATATTATATACATACATGCATCATTCATATATATATACATTATGTATTATATACATACATACACACACATGCATGCAAAGGACCTTTAAGAAAGAAGCAAAACAACAACAACAAAAAATAAAACAAGGAAACAAACAAAAACAAAAACAAACTCCCCCTTCCACCCCCCATAATGCATTATGGAAAGAAAAAACCCTCAAAAAATGCCATTATTATGTTTTGTGTTAGCCATTTCCTGCTGGGATTGAAGTCTGGCCAGAAAGTGTTGTTTGTGAAACTCCCTCAGAGAAAACGAAATATTCATTTGTGAGCAGGCTTCACCTGGAGACAGATTCTGTGATATAGATGGGGACTTTCTTTCACTTTTCCTCTTAAGTCTCGCATCTGATCAGGCACAGGCCTGTACATACTGCCATGGTCTCTGGGAGTTGATTATGTACCTTGGTCCTGGTATAGTTTACCTATGCCAAGGAGTTTCTGCAGCAATACATTCTTTCTTTAGTTTTAATTAAAGTATAATCTTGAGACTTTATTTACAATGCTATAGATAATACAATATGACTTTTGTTAACAAAAATAAAAACAAAAAAAAAACAACAAAAACAAAAAACAAAGAAGAACATTGGCATAAACAGAGCATATTATTCCTGATACCATGTGTCACCAAGACTGTCTTTTTACATTCTTGGCTGGACTGAAAGTATTTCATCAGAATCAATTCATTTCTTTAGTGACAACAGATGAGTCCACCTGGGATTTGTCTATACTATAGGTCAGGTTAGACTGCTGCTACCATTGAGAAACAAAACAAAAGATCACAAACCAAAACAATAACAACACCAACAACAATGAAAACTCAGATTCAGCATAGTATTAGTGTTTCAACAAATGCCTTTGGCATTAATAGTTAAGTTTATAGACTTATCAAGGTTTCTTTCAACATTGTAATACTTTTCTCAAATTAAAAATTAATCTGGGGAAATTCATCATTTTAAAAGACAGAACAAAGTGTGGTACATCTACACAATGGAGTACTACTCAGCTATTAAAAACAATGAATTTATAAAATTCTTAGGGAAATGGATGGATCTGGAGAGTGAGGTAACCCAATCACAAAAGATCACACATGGTATGCATTCTTTGATAAGTGGTTATTATCCCAGAAGTTTGGAATACAGGAAGAACGACCCACAAACCACAAGAAACTTTAGAAGAAGGAAGACTAAAAGGTGGACATTTCATTCCTTCTTAAAAAGGGGAATGAAACACCCACAGAAGGAGTGGCAGAGATTAAATATGGAGCAGAGACTGAAGGAAGGACAAGCATATAGCTATCTCCTAAGAGACTCTGACAATACCTGACTAATACAGATGTAGAGGCTCACAGCCATTCATTGAACTGAGTACACGATCCCCAATGAAGGAGTTAGAGAAAGGTTCTATGGAGCTGAAGGGTTTGCAGCCCCTTAGGACGAACAACAATTACTAACTAATACCCTCAGAGTTCCCAGGGACCCAACCACCAATCAAGGACTACACAGGGTGGGATTGAGTGTACTGGCAGCAGGTATGTGGTGGAGGATTGCAAATTCGATCATTGATAGGAGTGAGGGACCTCGGCCTTGTGAGGGTTTTGTGCCCCAGTGTGGGGGAATGCCAGGGCCAATGGGTGGGAGAGGGTGGGGGGACAGGCATTGGCAGGGGGGAGGCAGAAGGGGTTTGTTCTTGTGTTTGTTTGTTTGTTTGTTTGTTTGTTTTGGAGGGGAAAATGGGAGAGGGAAAGTGTACATGTGAATGAAGAAAATACCTAATATAAAAAAAAAAAAAAAAAAAAAAAAAAGAAATTGATCATACCAGTGGTTCTCAACCTTCCTGGCGCTGCAACCCTTTTAATACAGTTCCTCATGTTGTGGTGACCCCCAACATAAAATTATCTTTGTTGCTACGTCATAATTATAATATTTCTACTGTTATGAATCATTAAAAAAAAAAAAGACAGAACAAAACTTAGGGCTCTCATGGCATATTTAACATATGTGCATGTGCACGTGCGTGCGTGCGTGTGTGTGTGTGTGTGTGTGTGTGTGTGTGTGT
>JADRCD010217605.1:3939-39656 GCA_019843815.1 Montemys delectorum | reverse complement strand
GTAGGGGGACGCACAGAGACATTTTAGGGCACTGAGATCGCTCTGCAGGACACTGCAATGGTGAACTCATGTCACTATGGATTTGTCAGACCCATAGTGCTCAATACTGAAAGCGAACCTTACCCAGAATCACATACTAAGACAGCGTGTCAATGCAAGTCCAGCACTTGGAAGAAACACACCACTCTAGTGCCTGGCAATGGCCACAGAGTAGGCAATGAGCATGTATGCACAGGGGATGTGGGAAATTTCCATGCCTTCTGTTCCATTTTGCTATGAGCTGAAAACTTCTTCCCTCAAACGAAGTCTATTGAATAGAGAAACAAAGGGGCAGCAGCCGTGGGGTGGGGTGGGGTAGGTCAGCCAGTAAAATGCTTGCCTTGCAATCATGAGTTCAATCCCTGGACATCCCGTAACAAACAACAAAGGCTGCTTTCCAAAATTAAAGGTTTGATGGCGCGGGTGGATAATGCTCCTCTTGGGAAGGCTGAGATAGGAGGACCCAGCCAGACTCCTGGTAAGTTTCAGGCCAGGGAGAAACCTTGTCTAAAGAAGGTGGACAGTCCCTGAGGAATGACATCTGAGTTTGTCCTTTGACCTCCACATAGACACACAAGCATGTGCATGTATGTGAACATGCACACACACACACACACACACACACACACCCCAACACAAACAGGCTAAAATAAATAAAAGTAATAAAAGAAAACAAAAAGGAAATCAAAGGAAAGGTGAATATGTTAAAGAGTAAAGAGCAAATGAACCTTGTGAACGCTTGTGAACCCGTTCGAGTGAACATAAACTTTCTCACACAAGCATGAAACAAGAGAAGAAGAAAGATGGTGAAGGATCATTTTCTCAGAGTGGTCCCCTGTGGATGACTGATTTCCTTCTCTGTGTTCTTCTGCCTCTCCAGGAAGTTCTGCACGGAGCACGTACGCGCACCACTTCTAATGAGAAGAGTCACCACACCACTGTATTTATCTGCTTATTTGGTCAATAAATGATCAGAATGCCATGTGGCATGGTAAGTCCATGTCTAAATGCATTGATGTATAAGGATATTTTTATGGAATATTAATAAACAGAATCTCCTCCATGTCCCAAAGCAAGAGATTTCCCAGTATATTAAAACCCACCTGCACAGTGAAAACAGGCCCTGAGCTTGACAATGAGGATAAGGAATGCTGAGATGCAGGGAAATTGCTTTAAAATACAGGAGGTGTGGAAGTGATGGGGACGGGGTGGGCAGGGCAGGAGAGGCTGCGGGTCCAAAGAGACAGGCCGTGCAGCTGGTTGATCTCGCTAGAAGCATGACACAGTCTTCAAGATAAAACTCTTTCAAGGTTACAGTCTCAACAAGACGCAAAAGACCCGAGGTCTCTGCATCAGAAAAGACGACGAAGTTAACATTACTCAGAGTGGCCGAGGAGATGGTTTAGTAGGTAACCGCTCTGGCTGCGCAAGCTGAGGACTTGAGTTTGCATTCCCAGAACTAGTGTTAAGAGGGGCGGGGTGGGGGGGCTATGGCTTTGTTCACCTGTAACCGCATCCCTGGAGTGGAGCAAAGGAAGCAGGCAGGGAGACCTGAGGATTGCTTGGGCTAGCTGGCCTCTAGCCTAGCCAAAACAAAACAGAACAAAACACCAAAAGCCTGAGATACACCTGACTATCTACTTTGACCTCCACGTATGGATGTGCATACATGTACACATGCATGCATATCTCTAACACACATACACACAAGCATATAAACACACACACACACACACACACACACACAACTTGCAGATGATATTTACTATAGTTCCCTTTAAAACTCAAGGAAATCAGATGAAAACAGAAGCAACTAAGCCCGAGCGCACTCAAGGGCCAGCATACGTATAACCCAAAACATACAGCCTTCCTATGCCTCAGCTATAAACAGCAAAGAATTGCAAGGAATAAAAAGGACCCTACTCACAAAAGCAACAGAAAAAAAATAGTAAAATGCTTTACAATAAATGTGCAATTCCTCCATCAAGCCAAGTACAAAACTTTACTGGGGGACATAAAAGAAGACTTGAATAAATGGGGAGACATAACTTACTCCCGGAAGGGCTGGCTCAATATTGTAAAGATGTCAGTTCTCTTCAAATTAATTTATAAATTTAATGCGATTCCAATTAAAATAAAAAAGGACACACCAGAAGGACACACACCAAAATGTTAACAGTGGTACTTTCTAGAAAGTAAAAAATGTAATGGAGCGTGTGCTTTTGCTGTTGTTTGGCAAACCTTCCCTGTCGAGGAAAGGCATGGAGAGTAGGAGAGGCTTTAAAACGCTCTTGAAAGAATGTTGAAGAGCACAGAGGGCAGCCATCGTCTTCCCTCAAAACATGGCAAATAACATCCTATGACACTTGTTTATCAAATGAAAATCAGGTTTAAAATATTATTTATAGCTACAGAAGAAAAAAAGTGGGAAGGGTTTGTATCCAAATATTACATTCTGCTAAGTATGGGGACAAGGGGTTAATGGATTATTTTGATCTTCACATTTTCTAAAGTTTTCCAAATTATTTATAGCAAATATGTACTGTTGCTTCAAAATATTTTTACAAAGTATATGTGTGTGTATGTGTGTGTGTGTGTATGTACGTACGTACGTACATGTGCACAGTATACGAGCTGAAGAGATTGCTCAGTGGGAAAGAGCATGTGCTATGCTGGAATTTGAGTCCCGAATCTATGTGCAGAAGCAGAACTGGGACTCCATTGTTTTGGGTGTGGGGCTGCAGAGGTGGGGCTCACTAGAGTTGGTTCCAGGCTTGGTGGGAGACCCTGTATCAAGGGAATGAGTCAGAGACTGACTGCAGAACTCAGTAAGTCAGTCATCTTCTGGCCTCTGCACACACACACACATAGATGCTAAATGCAAAAGCAAACAATTGGATAAATATCAACTATGATTTTTTTAAAGCAAATTTAAAACAAAAACAAAAACAAAAACAATCCCAGCACTTTGGAGGTAGAGGCAGGCAGATCTCTCCAGTTGAGACCACCCTGGTCTATAGAGTGAGTTCCAGGATAGTCAAAGCTACACAGAGAATCCCTCTCTGGAAAAGAAAAAAGAAAAACAAATGAAACGAAATAAAACCAAGAGCTTCTAGAGTCTTCATATCAGAAGAAAGTTCCCCATGCACACCCCAAGGCTGTCAGACCCAGCCTTTTTTTAAAGGACTCCACGAGGACTGAGACTAAGCCTCCGTCATTTAATTCTGTGAAAACCTGCTGACATCTGCCCTGTGCCAACCTGCCACCACATCCTCATCATCGTGGGCCGTTTTCCATGGCTGATCGTGACCAGCCGGCAGCTGGCCTTTTAAAGGTGCTCCACTCTTACATAAGACAGTAGAACGACTCCCCATTTAGGCTTCAGAGACAGCATGCCTTGCTTAGACCCAGCCATCTCCACCAGAGGAAGCTCCTCCATATTCCCAGGACTTGATTTTCCATGTGCAGAGTGAGGTGCACACATCCAAAGCCTGACTGTGCAGAGGAAGAACTATACCACCAAGGCTGAGTGTGTTGACGTGCTGAGATCTCAAAAGGAGCCATCACAGGAGGAAACAGTATGATTTAGACAAATGAAAGGAATTTGACTTCCCATATCCCAGGGCAGGTGTTGACAGTCTTTTCTTGTAGAGGTCCAAAGAGCAAACATTTCTGCCTTACTGGGCCAGTGGTTCTTTGTTGCAGTGACCTAACTCTGTCATGAAGGCACCCCAAGAAACCAACGGATGTTCCAATAAAATGCCAAACCTTAGCTGAGGCTACCTCATTCCCCTAGTCTTCCTTGCCATCCATCTACTCTAGAGACACCACAGACCTTCAACTCTGCCTCAGGCACTGCATCCATGAAGGACTCTAATCTCATCCACACACAAACAGTCTCTCCTTTCTTGGTCTTCCCTCCCACCCTCTGCAGAACTTAGTTTCATAAGCCTAGGTGTCTGGTGGGCTGGGTTCTGATCCTAGCCCCGCCCCTGTGGGGCACAGGCCCAGCCTCTGTGGTGCACAAGTTCCTTTCGGCTTTGGCTTCTGAAGAGTGCTCCTGCCCCACTTGGAGACAGCGCCCGATTCCCCTGGCTCATCTCCATTCTCTCTCTTCCCATACATTCCTCACGAGCAGTATTTAAAGAGGCTAATAAGTAGGTTGGCACCGTTGATTAATGCACAATCTTAATCATGATTGCATAGTGTAATTGGCATTAATTTGAAGAGCCAGTTCATTATGAAAATAATTGTCACTGCTTTCTGCTTTAATAAAATGGAGCAATGACACCAGGGCCGCTGAGGAAATGGGATAGGGTGAGTGTGTTTATGTGTGTGTGTGAGTGTGTGTGTGCATGTGTGTGTGTGTATGTGTGTGTGTGTGTGTGTGTGTGTGTGTGTGTGTGTGGTGTCCCAGAAGAAATGAGCACTGATTGGCTTAGGACACAGCTGGGACACTGTCTTCAAATGAGCTTTTTTTTCTGAAAGCCTAGTGTACAAAATAAATGACAGTCCTGACAGAAACCGATTGTGCAAGAGGAACACACTTAGTCCCAACACTGCTTTGTCACACACTCCCGAAGACCTCTACAGCCCTGAGAGACATTCTAGTGTTGCTCTGTTGTATGCAAGAGAAAAAAGGGGTCCAGGAGCACTAGGTATATTGTTAGTACGACTAAGTGGCAAATTCTCTTTTGCCACCAAAGGCAGAGATGTTGCAAGGCTGGCTCCTGCCAGTTTTTGAGAAGCAGTAGTTAAATCTTCAGGGGCTTTTGAATCCAGAGCTTATACTGCTGGCAGGCAGCCTGAAGGCAGCCATAGCCAGAGAATCCACACCACAGAAATCAGCAGAAGCTACCAAAAGGGCTTGCTCTGTGGACAGTGTTTTATTAGCAGGATGTTCTTCAAATCTGAGAAGGTAGGGGTCACAGCTCCAAACATCTCTGCAGCTCCACCCCGCACAACACATAAAGCACTCTTACCTTTCACCCCTGACCCAGGGCAGGAGGGAAGGAAGGACAGAATTCTCTGAGTCCCCGGACAGACTTCTATCGTGCTCCTTCCTCCTTCAGTACGTGAGAGAATGATTTCAGAAACATCGTGGATTAGATTGGTGTGGTTATGTGTACATGTGCACACTTGGATGTCTTTCTCAGGAACACTCTTCACCTTATTTTGAGACAGGGTCTCCCATTGGCCCAGAACTCATCAAGTGGGCTTGGCTGATTGGCCAGCCAGCTTCAGGGCTCTGCTGGTCTCTGTCTCCTCACCACTGGGTGTGTTGGTTTCAATAGGAATAGCCCCCACAGAGTCATGTGTTTGAATGCTCAGCCTACAGGGAGTGGCACTCTTAGGAGCTATGGCCTTGTTGGAGAAAGTGTATCACTGTGGGGGTGGGCTTTGATGTCTCCTATGCTCAAGCGATGCCCAGTGTAGCTCACAGTCTCCTTCTCAGCACCATGATGATAATGGACTAAAGCTCTGAAACTGTAATCTAGCCCCAATGAATTGTCCTTTATAAGAGTTGCTATGGTCATAGTGTCTCTTCACAGTGATGAAACCCTAAGACCCTGGGATTATAAGTACATGTCACCAGGACTGGCTTTTTCACATGGGTTCTTTATGTTTTCATGGCAAGAATTTTACTAATTGAGCTCTCTCCCCAGCCCAGCTCCTCGATTTTCCAAGACTGCTTTTTTTTTTTTTTTTGCCTGCATGTATGTATGTGTACATGAACTTCAGAAGAGAGATTTTGGATTTCCTAGGACTCATACCTGAGTCCCCTCATGAGGAACAAATGCTCTGAAATGCTAAGCCTGCTCATTGTCATCAACAGAGGGTATCATATCTCTTTACAGATGGTTGTGAACCACCATGTGGTTGCTGGGAATTGAACTCAGGACCTCTGGAGGAGCAGTCAGTGCTCTTAACCGCTGAGCCATCGCTCCAGTCCCCAAGACTGCTTTTTAAAACCCTAAGAATGTACCCACGTGGTAGAACTTCTTGTCTTCCACATATAGACATTATGATAGCGTAGTCAAGTTGGTCATGACTATAGATGCCATCATAGAAGACTATCGTTGGCTCTGTATACCTTGTCATCAAGAGTATAGGTCCAAGAGGAGACCCACTATCCCATATCTCTGCCTCCCTGTAATCAAGATGGCCCCAGAGAGTCTCCAGGTGGTTGGAACGAAAAACTGACCCCCTTACTGAGGTTTCTCTTTAATTTGGCCTTTGCAGAAGCAGCTGAGCCAACAGGTCCCTGAGCACAGTGAGCCTGAGAGATGCAGACATGGCCTGCATCAAGCTGTCTAGCAGCTGGGCCCAGGAGACAGACAGACAGACACACACACACACACACACACACACACACACACATTCCTAGCATTCGCCCTGGGACTGGCCCATCCTCAGGCAACAGCCCCGCCCCTTCAATCCAGGCTACTTTGTTTTCTTTCTGAAGTTTCTTGCGGGTCCTACAGAGTAACTGAGATGCTGATTAGGTAAGCTATTTACTAACTCTCTTTCCCAAGCCCCTTCTCTCCCTGTCCCTCCTGATCCGGGTACCCTTCTCCCTGCCAGAACTCCCTGCAGCTCTGCACCACCATGGCCTGGGAGAATCAGGCTCTGATCTCAATCAGGCCGCCCTTTGTGCCAACTTGGATCAGGGGTCAGGGGGTGTGTACCTATCAACTTGCTTTTTGGGCTTCTCTGTGCCCTTGTCTCTGTGGGGGGACAGGTAGCAAGTAGAAGGATAAGGTGGCTAGCTTTCTCTGCTGGACACAACATAGATGCTGCTGCCTTCTAATAGTTTGTCAAGTTTATGGTGGTGTGGGAGCAAGACACATTGAGTAACTCTGCCTTGGGAATTTGACCTTGGCCTGGCACAGTGGTACACGGCATCATACTCACTAGATGCTGGAAGCAATGAGTGGCAGCTGCCAGTCAGCTGCACTCACTGGCGAGAGGGAAATGATTGATACGCCAGTGTCCTACTCGTTCGGCTTCGAGTCAGTTCGGAATGGCTCACGTAGGTGATACATTTTCAATTTTTACTTACACTGACCCCAACAGAAGTCAAGAGGTATCTGTATGTGGTTTAGAAAGGCTGGAAGCACCCAGCAGAGAATTCTGGGGAAGGGCTTTCTGCTGTTCTGGAAAATGTGACTAGATGTACGAAATGTATGGCTCTCTTTCCATTCATTCTTTCGACCTCTCATTCATTCATTTGCATATTCATTCACTACACAGCTAATTACTGGCCACCACTCTGAGAAAGTGGGCACAGTGCAAGGTTCCAGGTGAGTATGAGTAATAAAAGTCTCCCAGCACTGCAGGAGCTAACAGGAAATGGCTGTGGGCTGCAAATAAAGCACTGTAAGGGCTCCACCTTTCCTGTGAAGATTGCTTGAAACAGCAGGGGACTCAGGAGAGACAGGGCTGTGGCCATTATAGGTGAAGCGACCTGACTTGTCTTGAATCCAGACGAGGGAGGAGCATGTCAGCCAGGTGCAGGGAGGCTGCCCTTGGTCCAATCGTATGAGAAGGGCTGTATTTGGGCAGGGACAGTAGGGACAGACAGAAAAGGAGGATGGAAGTTTGTGCTATAGAGATTGCTTTTCTAGAACTGGCCAGTGGTGAGCAGAAGTGGGGAGTGGGCTCTGGAAAGGGGCATGAAGAAGATGACTCCAGGGCTTAACTGAGGACATTATACAGTTAAGTCACCTTACTTTGGTGGCACCACTCCCCCACCCACATGACCTTGATCAATTCTCTCTGCGGCCTCTTGTTTCTGTTGCTTTGTCAGGAACGAACGGGAACACGGGTGCTGCTTACCACACGGGATGTCCCACAGCTTTAGCAGCATAAATCAGCAAGAATAGCAAATTACAGTTACAGAGACTGAGGGCCTTCGCCTGTGATTCCCCAGTATCTGGAAAAGCTGCAGTTCAGTTTGGAGGAAGGGCTGTGCCCTCCCCTAAGGTCCCAGGGGGGTATTCCTGATTGAGTCCTGAGGCCTGGTGGCAGTTGTTTTAATTGATCTGGTGATATGCGGAGCTTTGTCTGTACAAGTCTGGGACACACAAGTCAAATACAGCGACATCGACCACGTCAAGAGGATGGCTGCAGGCTCCTGAGCTACCCAGAGACCCTGATGAGGGATGGGCTGTCATCAGGCGGAGGAGCCAGAGCCTGGCTGCTGGGAAGCGGGCTGCACCAGGTGCTGTGGAGGGGCCTGGGGGACTTGTGAATGTCCTTGCCGGAAGGCAGCAGGATCAGAGATCTAGAACTACCACATGGGCCTCCTGGAGACAAGCAGGGCATCTACCTCCTCTACTGACTACAGAGCAGCCCAGAGCCCACCCTCCTGCAAGCCTGCAAGGAGCTGAAAGGCTTGAGCCCCTCCTGAATGGCTTGGACCCCCTCTTCAGCCTCAGCCCTTCAATCTAGCGCAAGTCACCCTTCTCTCTCACGGTGATCCTCATCACACTACCCTACCCCCAACCATCCTTTGCCTCACGACTTTCCTCAGCCTGAATGGCCCTTGCAGCCTCTCAGTTCACCCTACCTATTCTAGCTTCCAATTCTGTTCTGAGCCTGGATGGCATTCACTGCCTTCCTTTTGTCCCACCCAGAGGCCATCTGCAGATATCAAAACTGCACCCCCTTCACATTCTCTATCTCTGACCTTCTCTATGAAGCACAAGGCTTGGCCAGTGAGGGGACAGGCTACAAGGGCCGGCCACTGACCAGAAGGAGCTTCAACCAGGAGGTGCAGGACGTGAAGAGACACGCAGCTACCAGTCCCCAGGGAGATCTATGCTGAGCGCACACAGTTTCTCGGAGGCTCCAGCAAGATGGTACCCAGAGCAGCAGGAGTCCCTAGTATAACCCACCGCACCCCCCCCCCCCCGCCCCCTGCACAGCTTATGAGTCCTCCTGGTTCTTTTTCTTTCCTATCCTGGCCTCCTTGCATCTCAGGGTGCTGCTTCCTGTGGTCATTCTCCAGATAAGTCTCATCCCCTCACCCTTGTCTGAATTGGGGCATCTCTCGAGCT
This sequence comes from Montemys delectorum, assembly GCA_019843815.1. Taxonomy (NCBI): domain Eukaryota; kingdom Metazoa; phylum Chordata; class Mammalia; order Rodentia; family Muridae; genus Montemys; species Montemys delectorum. The sequence continues at coordinate 30,555 of JADRCD010217605.1, read as the reverse complement.
CTGAGGGCCTTTCTCCCATGTGGCGACACTCTGTAGAGATAAGGTGTGTGTCTCAATCCACTCCCTCTCTATGTACTCTGTGGTTGTCTGTCATCTGGAGGGTGAGGCCTACACCTTTGTCATTTAGGCATTTCCTCATCTTTTCTAGGGTCTGCACCAGCGGAGAGGCTGTCAAAGCACATTGTTTACTAAATGCTAACACACACACACACACACACACACACACACACATCACTGCTTGCTTTAAGAAGCTAATTTCAGTTCAGGCTTTGATATTTACATGACAAATCAGACAACATTCGAATATCCTCAGGGCCATCAGCAATGAAGGCATCCAGCTAGGAGGACTGGGCTCCTCAAGTTCCTCACCCCCTATCCAGCACTGACAAGGAAAACGAGGATAAGACTCCCTCAAAAGACACCCAGACCTACCTCTGCTTGGAGAGGGTCAGTAACACAGACTGACTTGTGGGTTAAGTGGCGGCAGAAAGGCCCTGCTAGTCGCTGATGGTGGAGGGAGTTGGTCTTTAACCTAAGTAACAGTGTATCTGTGCTCCAAACAGGCTCCTGCAAGAAAGAGGGGCCAGCACCAGGAAAAGAGCGCTGCCCCAGGAAGCAGAAGTAGGCAGAGGTGAGGTAGGGAAGAACAGCGAAGAGAACAGGAGATGTTATCACTCCTATCCTCTGTTTTAAATATCAATTGCTATGCAGGTTAAACACTTATTCAGATGCCTTTTAGCTTAAAAGCAAGCTAATTGATCTCTGGAGATCGAGAATGAACAGTGAAGAAAGTGCACTAATTATAGAATCAGCTTCTACTCTCTGTTTTATTTTGTTCTTCTCTGACAATGCAGCTGGAGTGACAGAAATGAGCCTGGGGGAGCAAACAAACCCGCTCCCCTCCCCCCATGTTTTTACTACTTGATGATATCCAAACAGGTTTCCCCTCCTCCAATAGGGTTCTTGACGAGGAGGAGCCCCACCCCCAGGTAGGGCTCTTCTGCAAACTGCTCCCAGACAGGCGCCCCCAAGCGGAACCATGTGATGCTACAAAAGTCAGTGCGGTAGTCCCTAGCCAGGATCTACTAGCCTTCTCTGCCCTCAGCCATGCTCCCTCCTGGCCCCACCTTCTTATGTGGGCGTGGCTCGCCTGGGTGGCCAATGGAGCTCAGTGTTGCCTGGGCAGGGGCGGGAGCTTCCGGTCCTTTATCTGGCAATAGGAGACAAACATCTACAAAAGAGAAACTTTTTGAGCTGTGCAGTGGTGCTCAGATAATCTTAGAGTTTGAAACCGTTCAGAACAGCTTAGGCGAAGTTTCCAAAATCAGAAGAGTTCTGGAAACTGACTGCCGATCCCAAGCATACTGAATAAAGGGCACTCAGCCTATACCGCACAAAGGTGCATCTTCTCTTCTGTCCTGCTGAGGAGAGAGACCTCAGGGTCCTTTGGCTTTCTCTTCTCATCCCAGCCTGGGCTCTGACTCCACCTGTGGACCCTTGGGGTGGAGCAGAGATTGAGCGCCTCTGGCCTTTAGAAGGAACAGCAACTTCAACAGTCACAGTGGAAAAATGAGCAGGGCTCTTCTTTGCTCTGCTCTCTGCGCAGCGAACCTCTAAGTGGGGGTATGCAACCCTGCTACTCTGACTTGACAACCGCGGAAACCTTTTCTGGCAGATCATCTCACCGGAAAGGCGCTTTGGGGAATCGCTGTGTTCCAGTGATTTGGGCAAAAGTTTTCTTTCCCCTCGCTTCTGAGGTCTAGGGCTAGATTCTCCATGTGTCAGTCTGCACCACACTCCCGATGCCCAGCCTTAGGCACTAGAGAGGAACTAGAAAGAATGCGGAAAAGATGAAGAGGTCTACTTGTCCCCAGGGGGTACTGAGGGGCAGGGCCCCTCTTTCTCTTAGGCTGATTCCCAGAGCTGGCTGATTTAAATGGAGCCTCTGAGGTACGATTACTCACTTGGCTCTCATTAGTGTGCCGATGCGTGTGCACACCTGGGCAGGTGTGGGCACACATCTTGCTTAGGTGGAAGCCCAGCAGGGTGGAAAGCATGGGGAGCCAATTCATCAACCTCATGCTTTGTGCCTTTCTCCCCAGGGCCCTTGGCTGAAATAAGAGATTCTGACTTAATTATGATCATTAGCAAATGAGACTGCTTGAGTCTTCACAAGCTTGCGGCTGTTCAAAAGGATCCCCAGCGACCTTGTCATCCACTACCACCAGTGATAGAGACATTCAACCATTCGGCTCTGCCCTCACTGAACACTCAGGAAAGCGCCTGGCCCACAGCTGCTAAAACAGTGGGGAGACCTCCACTCCAAACATCTTGCTTACTCCCCAGAACTATAAGGCATTTCATAGTAATATCTCTTTTTAAAATTTTTATTACATTACTCACTTGATTCTGTGTGTGTATGTGCGCCATAGTACATGTATGGAGGTCAGAGAAGAACTTGTTCCTTTCAGTTCTGTGTGTTCCAGGGATCATGCTCATGTTCCTGAGCTTTGTGGCACCTTTACCTGCAGCAGCATCTGTCCAGCCCCAGTTCATGCTAGTATTAAAGATCTGTTAGTTACTTAGCTCTGTCTGTCTGTTCTCTACCTTGCACGATAGGCAATGAACTCTATCAGCGTATCTGTCTGGTCTACTTGCAACACAGAGCGGTCATTCCATAGACACTGCTTGAATATGAATGAATATGCAATATATTCGTGAAATATATGAATCTGTATAGGTAGGCATAGGCAGCAAAACTCCAGGAAGGTAACAAGCGCATAGCAATTTTGTACTAGAGCTTCTGCCTTGGGGTGGCAGAAGGTGACACTGTACAAGGTTAAGAATATAACCCAGGCCTTTAAACAGGTGGAAGTGTGTGTGTGTGTGTGTGTGTGTGTGTGAGAGAGAGAGAGAGAGAGAGAGAGAGAGAGAGCGAGAGAGCAGAAAACTGAACTTTAGCCCAAAGCCAGAGAGAGTCCTAAGTTCCGCCTCATCACTGCCACTCAGAGAGCCTAAGGCAGTTTATGACAGGGAGGGCAGCAGGCGATTCTGCAAGGCTGGACCTAAGTTGCAGCCTCTAAATTTGATTTGCATCAGCTGCAACAGAGAAAATAAGTAGTTTTGCATATTTTAAAAATTGAGGTTTCAAAGTGCGGTTTCCTAAAATATGCATGCTGAACAAATGCAGGGCTGGCCTTCCTGCATCCCTACCTGGTAAGAGGCTGAGCAGGCAGACCCAAGACAAAGCTAGATCCGGACAAACAGAAACCTCAGTACTGCACATTGAGCCTGCCTTCCGAATCTCTGCCATTTCCATTTCCTCTAATGCTCACGACAACCCTGTGGAGTGGATCCTACCAGGTCTCCGTGCTTGCAGAAGTGGGAAAGAAGGCTCAGCGATGTCAGCCATCTGCATGGAATCTCACGGGTTCTGCAGATCCACCGGTGATGAAAGTCTATCCCAGAGTCCTGGTGAGCTTTTCCTAAGCCCCACCAGAGGAAGACTTTCCCTGAAGCCCACAGTCCTTAGAATGTCAGCTTCCTTGCCAGAGGCAGTTCCAAGCTTATCCTTTCTATTGTACACGGCATGTCTCATTCCCGTCGTTTCCAATAAATTCTTTTATTGCCTCACAAGGTTATAATTAAGAGCAGATAAACCTATTTCCAAGTCGAGGCAATTGAGCCATGAGACTGAAACATGCAGACCTTCCCCCCAAAGAACTGGCTGGCTGAGAGCCTCTGCTGAATGTGGCTTTCCTATGTTTGGGTGGCTGCTTGGCCAGCTCCTCCTTTCCCATACGTGTGGCCTTTGATGGGAAGCTGTGAAGTCTCTGGGCTGTGGCTGAGGGACAGGCTCTAGCAAGGTCAGGGTCTCCAGACCTCTGTGGACATTCTGTCACCATGTGTCACCAACTCATTTGTACAACCAATTTCAGGTCCTGCTTCCCAAATCTACTCTGCCCTTGGGCCTGCCATCCAAGGACACTGGCAACCTTCCGTGTCCCAGCCGGGAAGCACGGTGTCATCCTCCCCCTCTCCACCCTTTCCTTTGTCACCTGCCCTGCCACTCTACACTTCCTGCACCAGCTTCCTCTTGTTCTCTCCCTCTCCCTGCTCTTTCTAGAGGACCATGGCTTCATGAATCTAGCTGCCACCCCACTCTGCCTTTATCCCCCTCAATATCCTCATGCAATGCACTATTTAGTCACACCAGACTTTTTGCTTGGCCAGGCTAAGAGTGGTCACTTCCTCCTGACCTTGCTTCTGTTTATTCACAGTGGTAACATATTGGAGCACTTTTCACATATCAGACATCGTGATGCCTCGTGCACATCCTCTTGCTCAGTTTGGGCTATGTCTCTAAGTGGTAGACACTCACTGACATGCATGGAAAAGCTGAGCTCCCAACAAAGATGCCTCACACCTAGAAGCCAGATGCGCCAGTCTCTCCTTTCCCCAGTCAATACTGATTGGTAACTAATGATCTTGTATATTTGCCCCATTGGCTTTACCCGTATCAATCCCCCAACTACACAGTAAAGCTCTCGAGGAATGAGCTGCTCATTCCAGGCACAGAGGCAAGGAAACAGAGCCTGTGTGAACAAAGCTCCCACCTTGGGCCCTGTGTGACTCAACTCTTCTGTAAGTTACTTTATTGATAACATAAAATGCACCAAATGCCTGCTGTACCACGCTGTTCTAAGCGTGGAAAATGATGCCTGGAGCAAAGTGAGCTGGCTCTGGCTTTCAAGATGGCATCTGCTTGTGCCAAGAACTTGGAGAGGAGAGTGTAGGGCGAGGTTCTGGAGACTCAACACAGCAAACATACCCAGCCCCTAGGCGCTGCAGACAGTAGGCAAATGGGCACATGTTCTTCAGGACACTCTGCTCATAGCCTGATGAGGGGAAAGAGTAATAGCAACCAGTCACCAACAGCAGGATGCCCCACTGCTGTGGATGTAGTGCTCTGAGGACAAACGATGAAGGGAAGGGTCCAAGAGCTTCCTCAGAAGAGAAGAGGCAAGCAGGCGAGGCCTTTGAAGGTGAGAGGTAGACAGAGCAGCAGAGAAACTACCCAATGGGCAGAGAGTGCACCTTAGCTGGGTGTGAAAGTCATACCCTGCCTAGTCATCTCTCCTTAGGCCAATCTTTTTCTGCCTGTAGAACCTCGACTCTCTTTTACAGTGTCACCAGACTGTATGGTAGCTAGCTCACTGCAATGGCACCTCATCTCTAGGCAGCGGGGGCTCTGCACAGGAACACAAGAGGATATACAGGTGGCCTCTCCAATCTTCTCACAGCCGGGACATCTGAGGTCTTCAGAAACGATGTGACCTTCTTCTTGGCAGGACAGCAAATAATCTGCAGCCGCCATTACTGAATGGGTAACACTGGGCTCTCAGTTCTCAACAGCAAGCTGTGTCCAGTCCCAGGCTCTGCATGGTTCTAAGTATCTGTAACAGACCCATCCCTGAGACCAGTCTCCTCACTGAGTGCCCTCCATGAGCTCACCCTGCCCTGCCTGGCTTCTCTGTTTCATGCCTCATTTTTCCCAGAAGGACAAGAACGCAGTGGCCTGGCCCTTGGTGCAATTTGTAACTCAGCTACTAGCCAATTGTTACTTATTCCCTCTGCAAGTCAATTTTTACATCTGTGAAACGACAACTTCACCTTCCAAGACTTCTTTCTGGTCAGGGTAAAAGATGTCCTTGTGCCTGGCACAGACTGGCTGCACCTTGCCAGCAGCAGGCCCTCCTTCCTTTCTACTCTACACATGAGCCTCACAAGAAGGCAGGTCCCTGAATTTACAAGATCTGGACCCAATTCTATCTTCTGTCCATGTCTGAGGCCAGAAAGTACCTCTTGTCCTAGGACAGATATCGGGTAGGTCCTGGTTTCTGTCCATCTAAACGGAGCTGAACTACATCTTGGCACTGGCTCCCTGACACAGTAGATCCCCTGGTCCAGCCCCAGTTCGTACTGGAGGATGTTGAACTAGGCTGCAGTCCTAGGTCTCTGTGCTCCTCTGGAAAGCAGCCACTCCATCCCATCCCATTCCCCACGCCCGCCCACTCCTGGCTTTTGCTCCAGCCACCGGCCTCACGCTAGCTGCTTGGTAATGGTTGGGGAAGTGAGCTGATGGGCAAAAAAAGAGGCTCCATTGCTCTCTGGGACCAATTTGTGAATTTTCTGCGGCAGCTCTCGATCTCAGTTTCTGCCTCGTCCTTGCCTGCCTGCTGCTCTGCTCACATATTCCTGACTGTTAGGAATCGGAAGGAGGTAGGAGAAGTGGGGATCACCCTCCACCGGGCAGTTGGCAGGGAAAGTGAATGCTTATCCAGAGGTGGACTGGGCTGAACTGGGGGAAGCCTGTAGAAGGACCGTCCCATGATGGGGAGTGGTTGTGTGGGTGCAGGGAGGGACCCAGAGACATGATCCACTTCGTCTGAAGCCTTTGCTGTCTTTGGAGCACAGGCATCAGATAAGTGGGGCAGGTCTGGAAGCCCAGCTCTGTTCTTCCTGGCTGACCAAGTGGCCCTCTGCCACCTGCAAGCTACGCGAGCCTCATGGCCCTTAAGTGAGGACTGAGGAAGCGATCTTGAGAGTCCACCATGCACTTCTTGAGCTCTTGGTGGATCACTGTGTGACTCTCCACCCTTTAACCTCTCTGAGCAGACTCTCCAATCGCAGGGTTCCACGAGGATCTAATGAGATGCCACCGTCAGCAGAGTCCTGGGAGCACAGAGCCCTTGATAAAGAGCAGCCACGTTATTTTCATTTCCATATTCCACTGATCCCGAATCACACTTTTTTTTTTCATTTTAACATCCCTGAAATCGAGATGGGTCTTGCAATAGATGATAAGAAGGCACCGTGTCATAGTTTAATTGGTGGGATTTTTTTTTTCCCTTAGGGAAGTACATGAAAGTCTATGCTTACAGCTGCCAGTGTCTCTAGCTTTAAGGAAGCGGAACATCTCCGGGCAGGGGGAAGTGCTCCCACAGAGGACCGGACCTGCTCTGCCCGGAGAACACTGCACCCACCCTGGACCTTATCCAGGACAAGTCCTCTGTTCACCTTGAAGTCACTGGGAGCTTCAGAAAGAGGCATGTTGGCATTCACACATCTCTGCAGGACTCACAGAGCAAGAGGTCACAGGGTCATGGAGCCAGGTCCTAGAGAACGGCAGTGCCTTGTACTGAAGCCGATCTCAGCACACCTCCAGCCCTTAAGATGATAGGAGCTCAGTGGGAAAGTAGGTTTAGCAGTGGAAGAGGCTCCCCAAAGACCCCCAGAGCTTTGTTGCTTCATGGTTTCTGGGGAACGGGGACAGTCAATATCCCAGAAGGGAAGAGGTGAAGGTGGATTGGGAGATGTCCTGTCATTCCTTAACTAAGAAACTTCTCTGTTACCTCAGCTGCTTCAACCCCCTCTTGAGGAATCCCCTCCTGGAACACCCCTCGGCCCAGCAGCACTAGACGGCCACATGAGTGGAGCTTGGGCTGCCAGAGGCTACCCTCCGGACTGGCGTTTACATATGCTGAATGGAACCCTTGGCTCACCAAGCTCACTCAGACTTGCAGCCCTCTTGGGATGGATCTCAATGGTCTAGGATCAAGAATATTGTATCAAAGAAGGAAGGAACTCTTCCTAGATAAAGCAAGCACCAATGGTCTTTCTCCCTGAGCCTTCCCAGGATAGGGAGGTCAATGATGGTTCAGATGAGCTCAGATCCACCCTTGCAGATCCTCTCCCAGCTCCCTCGCTTTCTTGAGCTTCGAGTAGTCTTCCAGCCTCTCTCATAAGCCACAGCCCCCAACAAAGCAGATATCAAAGGCACAGGTGGGAGGTAACATTCTTCAGAGCCCATCAGAACCGAGGTGTAGAGAAGCCGTGCTTCAGAGCAGCAGCCTAGGAGTGTGCATGGCACCCCCTGGCCCTCACCCTTGCTCCAAGAAACCATTAACTATGCAACATCTCATCTTGTTCCCGGGCAGCCGAGGGCTCTGAGTCACAGGAGGTGACATTACTTTCCAACAGGTAAGTTGTTCAACAGATGGGCAGTCGAGTGGCAAAGAAATACATTATTAATGTTTCTGGTTAAATTAACTGATTAAAACCACCCCAGGTAAAAACGTACATATCAGCGCTTTGCCCACAGCAAATGAGGAATTAATGGAATATGGCTGTGTCTCGGTAATGAGACACAGACAGGGGCTGTCTGGAAAAGTTTGTTCTCTTCAGTTCAGCGGCAGGGGGTTGGGGGCAGGGGGCTGGATCTGCCTGTTAAAGGCACCTCTGCCAGACTGATTCTGCGCAGGGCAGGAAACAGAGACCCCAGAGCTTCTTGGAGCCTGATGGAGATCTGAGAGAGCTGCTCAAAGCCTTTTTGCTTTTCTGGGGGCCTAGATGGGGCTCAAAGCAGAATCAGCAGGTCACTGGCAAGAGCCTAGACCACTTGTAGAGTCGGGATTAAAGTGGGGCCTGGTTCTTCCCTGGTGACTTTATATAAGCAGCTTGCTTATAGGGCCTCCGGTTCCGGTTCCGGTTCCGGTTCCTTATCTGCAAGCTGGGAAAGAGAACACAGTCATATGGAAGGTTCTCTTCCAACTCTTGCTCGCCTCATGTAGCTTCTAGGTCAGAACCCAGTGTTCATCCTTGCCTCACCCACAGTGGATAACCTTGTGGCAGCTGAGCCCCATGTGAGATGGATGTACCTAGATATCTATCTTCTGTCTCCGCATGGCTTTGAGGAAGCCTCTGTTTTAATACAAGCACGCACGCGAACACACACACACACACACACACACACACACACACACACATTCATGTGAGTCTAACCATTGGCTGAACACACTTACTCAACACATATGTACACACGTATGTTCTAACTGATCCTGTCTAGTTCACATACCCGTACAAACAAGCCTGCCTCTCAGAGTCTCGTTCAGCTGAGGACAAAGGTGTCGCTCCAAGGACAAGAGGGTGACATGCTCAACTGGGGACACTTTAGAGACAGTGGTAGGGCTGAGGGCCACTGGGAGGATGCTGCTGGCACAACAGACTAAGGGCCAGTTTTCTCCTCAGTAAAATCAGTTCTATACCGGGGTTTCAAGAGCTCCGGGAAGCCATGACCCAATTCCAGCAAGAGTGAGATTTTGCATGCATTAGCCAGGCATCTTTCCCTAACCAGGGCTTTCCTTGATCCCGAGACCCACAGTGGCTGGAGACTCAGGCTCAGAGGACCTGCCCTGACTGGCTACTCCAGAACTAAGTCAGGGGCAGGTGCTGGGTTGTGCTGGCAGCCTCGCCCCGCCCCAAGCAGACGTGGAGAGCTCTCCGAGGTGCTGATATCTGAAAGCTGGGAGGGATTGGCTAAGAAAAGGTGTTTTTTTCTCCTCTACTACTAAAGTCGGCTGGCTGGGAAGAGAGGAGGGGAGGGAATGTTGAGCCCCATTGTCCTATCACAGGCCTTCTCGGCCTGGGGTGCCAAGTGAGAGAACAGGGAGGGAGGCACCAGCTGATAGCTGCCTAACAACTCCCAGCCTGCAAGGAGGCCTGCTAGGGGGTCAGTGCAGGCGAGGCGGTATCATTAGCTGTTTACCCTGAGAAAGTTCACACATTCTGAGGCCGTGCTCTCGAGCTGTCAAAAACACAGCATGCAGGGCTGGCAGCTCTGCCAACTGTGCTCCCCAGGGACCAGCAAAGCAAATATTTAGCAGGCGCCTGGCTCTCAAGTGTACATGCACACACTTACTCATAGGGGAGGGTAAGGGGGAGTGGGCACACATGCCAGCACACGGTTAAGGGCTGTGCAGACTTACTGGCCAGATACAAAGAAACTGGGGGCACACATACCATGGACACACAAGTGCATTCACAGGCCAATAGCATGCTGTCTTACGTATATGAAGCAGTCACTATGTGTCGGAATCCTCTCCAAGAGCATGCCAAGACACATCTGCTCACTCAAAGGCACATGTATGCTGACATTGACATGTGCAGACTTAGACTCACACACATGTGCATTCACTGAAGTATTCCCTCACATGCGTACATTCATGTCTCTGCACAACAAGCCCATGGCAGACTGCTCCCAAGTTCTTTCCTCTCAGCAGCTGGACTATCCCCCAAACATGTCCTTAGAGCCCTTCTGTAAGCTGTCTAGCCTCTGGTCAGACTACCTTAGCTGATGTCTATGACAGCTCCTGGCAGCCACAAAGAGGCCAATGGGGATCACATCCAGATGGTAGCAAGACGCCCCAGATGTTGTGTGGAAACAAACAAGCCTGTTAAAATCTAGAACTTGGCTCCATCTTGGCCCTGTGGAGTGGCCCTCCCATAGGCTGGGAATACAGTGTCACAAATGCAGGCAGGGTGGCACAAGCCAAGCAGAGCCAAAAGAGGGTTTAGCTCTGGGCTCTGGATTTCTTAACAGTCTTGGCCACACAACAATGGCTCTCTGTAGCCCTTGGGTCTTATCAGCCCTGAGCACGTGAAAGTGTTCAGTGCCGGGGCGGACACCTGATGGAGGACCCCTGAGCAACACTTCACTTTCTCAGCCCCGACTGGCCTGGCCACTTAGGGAGCTATGGCCAGACCTGCAGCCTCCCAGCCAATCCTGAACTCCCACCCTTGAGAGTCTCACTTACAGGTCCACCTCTGTACTGATTTTCAAGGTCACCGTCTCCTCGTTCCCAAGGTTAATGTTCTCTATCCAGAACAGATCTACATTAATGTTTCAAGGTCATTGCCCTCTGACACCCCAAAGACACAGCACGTGGATCTCAGACCTCATTAGCTAGAGATCCTCGAGACCATTCTCTGAAGATCTCTACGGGCACAGGGACGCTTAGATGTCTGGAGCCCCACTTCTACATTAAGAAGGCTCTCCCTGCCTTGTGCCCTTCGCCCCCCCCCCCCCAACTCGGTGATCTTGACAGGACAGCAAACATTCCTCAGAGCCAGCTTTGTGACCCTCTGGTCAGCACCACAGAGCAGACAGCTAGGAAAACACACAAGGAAGAGTAGATAGGCAAGGACAAGACCCAGGCCTCAGGGCCTAGGAGACATGGCAGCTTACACAGTGTGCATACACCAGGGTCTCCTTTATCCCTCTGTCTTCTTTCTTCCTCCCTCCCTTCCTTCTCCTTCTTTCTTCTTCTTCATCATCTCTTCTCTTATTCCCATCCCCCCTTCCCCCATTTCTCCCTCCCTCCCTCTTTCCTTCCCCCACCTACATTGTCTCTGGGGACACTACGACAGATCAAGCTTAGACTTCTAGATCTTATACTCACTCCCGTTTTTTGATCTCAAGAAACTATCCTCCTTCTGATCAGTTAAGTCAAGAGGCCTCTACAGGTTCTCCTGAGGGAGGGCCGTTGCATGAAGGAGTCCAAATGACCCCCTGCCCAAGAATGAAACTGTAGACCTTAGTGAGTTACAGGAAGAAGTTGCTCCTGGGAGCCCAGTAGACACATCGCTGTTCCCCAGATAATGTCTGAATTGCTAAGCAAGGAAAACATACACAAATAAAGTGTCACGTCTTGACATTTGATAATTTAAATCCAGCATCGAAGGGCACCTGCTTAATTACACACGGAGCAGCGTGTGAACACAGAAACAGGCTCCAGGGGAGGCAGAGACCCCTGCCCGAGAATGCTAACAGCCACGCAGCCCAGGGCGTGCAGGCAGCCAGATTTGTCTTTGAGGTTAAATTAAAGCTGGAGTTTCATTTTCGACACAGCCTAATTCTTCTGGTTTCCTCCGTCTACCTCGGAAAACTGGGGCTTTAAGTGGTAAAGATGCATTGAATAGCAAATGCAATTCAACAAATATTATGACACACTGTTCATCACGAGCCCTAAATATTTAACGGTTCAACTTTATGGGCTTTTCATTTTTGTTTTATTTTCACTTTTGCCAGATGCGATGAATTCCACACTAACAGGCCCCGCGCAGAGGCACCGCCATGCCCTACTTTGCAGAAGGAACAAAGTGAATCCAGTTTAGGTGATTGTGACCTCGGGGATCGTTTCAGCCTTATCTTGGCTCTGCCCAGCTGGCTTCCCAGAAAAAAAAAAATCATAATAAAAGTGAGATAGAAAGAGAGAGAGGGGAGGAGGGAGGCAGGAACGCAGAGGGTCGCGAAGCCTCCCTCGGCCAATTCATTTCTGTTTAATCCGCCTGCGCACTGTGCAAAGCTCCTTTGTGGTGGCTGAGACCAAAGGTCGGTAATGGATTTCAACAGGTTTGAGAGGCTGTTGACTGCCGGTGAGCTGCAGGGGAGAATGTGAGGCCCCTGAGGGGCAGGGGGAGAGAGATAATTGGAGACCCCCAAGCCCCATTTTGCCCTCCGATTCTTTATTTCACAGATACAAGAAAAAACAGATTGTCTAACTTTCTGCCTAGGCTCCCTGGGCTCTGCTAAGCTTGAGACCTTTTGCCACACTCAAAGAAAAGAGTTGGGAAGGAGTTAGGGGTGCCCCCCAGCTAGCCTGCCAGAAGGGATCTACCTTGGGGAGCTGGGAAGGCCTTGGGGCCATCCACAGGGCTCTTTCAAGGTTGAGTCTGTGTGGGGGCGGGTGTGTGTGTGTGTGTGTGTGTGTGTGTGTGTGTGTGTGTGAAGAGACCACCAGAGGCAAGAGAGGCGGAGGCACTCAGTGAAATGTCTCAGCTGGTCTCTGCCTTCCTGGGTGTGCGAAGCAGCTGTAGTCAGGCGGAGTCCTGCAGTGATTGGCCAACTACAGCCACCTCTGCCTGCACCTCTGGATCTATGCAGACTCCATGTCGTCACCCATATCTCTCTCCACAGGCCATCTTAGTAAAGAAGTGAGTCTGAGGTGGTGTGCAGTGTGTCAGGTTCGTTATGAACAGAACAGTATCACAGAGGCAGGAAGTCCTTGGTGTTGGATTCAGCCCCAGCTGACTATCACACAGGGCTGAGAGCAGCGTTGGTGTGTGTATGTGTAGCCTGGCATATCCCACCAATATATAAAGGCCTCACCAGACTTGGACATGGCTGCGTTGCTTCTCAAAACCCTTTGTGGTTGCACGCTACCCAGGAACCCAGCCCAGAATTCACCCTGGCCGAAAGATTGCCCCCTGAAAACGTACCCCTTCCAGTTTCTTTCTCCATCAAACCCCAAAGGACCTGCAGCAGATCTGACCACACATAGCAGGCTCCAGATGAGGCACGGCATGGCACGGCGTGAGTGGATCTGTTGTGTGTGTACAGCAGGACAGGGATTTTATGGAATAGGCCCGTTGTAGCCTCTGAACTCCTGTTCTCCCATCTCTTGGTTTATGTAGTGTGGGAGGGTGGGGGTGGAGGGTGGGGAGCAGGGTAGACCTCAGGATTTCCTGCATGCTAGGCAAACACTCTACCTAATCTAGAGCCCAAGCCATCCTCATTTTCCTTATAAAGCTAGATAAGATGGACTTCTATGGCTCACAATTAAAGCAATATCAACTCACAAACTCTCTAGTTTGGATAGATTATTACTTTCTTTTAATTTAATGTATATGAGCATCCTGTCGCTAACACACCAGAAGAGGGCATCAGATCCCATTATAGATGGTTGTGAGCCGCAATGCTATTGCTGGGAATTGAACTCATGACCTCTGGAAGAGCAGACCATGATCTCAAATGCTGAGCCATCTCTCCAGCCCCCCAGGACATTTTTGTTTATCTTGCCTGTATGAATGTTTGCCTATATGTTCCTTATGTGCATGCTAGACCTCCAGGAGCCAGAAGAAGCTGTTGGAACCGCTGGAACTGGAATAACAGCCCACTGTGAGCCACCCTGTGGGTGCTGGGAACTGGACCCAGGTTTTCTGCAGGAGAAGCAAGTGCTCCTAACTAACCACAGAGTCACATCTCCCTTATTATTGTTGCTGTTTGCTTTTGCTGCTGGGGTAGGACTCACACACAGCCTTAATGGATGCTGTCACAGGCATCTTTACATGGGAATGTGACCGGAGAGGCTCACTGATGGATGATACATAGGTGGATTTTTCTCAACTACCCCGTTTTCAGTGACAGCTCTGACTAGAACCTGGTCTCCTGGTCTCTCTCTGGCAGACATTTTTTTCTAGCCAATGCTGAACAGAAATCTCTTGCATGGATGAATGGCTGCACAAGTTCATTGAATTGTCCCATTTTCTTATGTGATTCTGCCATCACATTCCAAAGGAACATTAGGAGTTTTCTTCATCAGGACCAGCCCCCCTGCCCTCCGAGCTCCACTCCTCCCCCTTTGCATCTGCTCCAGCAGCTACATGGGAAGCAGACCAGAGAGGCCTACTGGCCCATGTCTCTGGGTTAGCGTGAACGGGCACAGAATGTTCCTAGAAACTACGACCATCTTAGTCGTGGTCCAGGACTAAGCCCTGTCACAAGAGGCCTATTTAAGCAGTCTCCCTTTCCCTTGACGATTGGAACAATGTATCCCTAGTTTCTGTAGCAGCATGTTCTCTTTCTACTAAGTAAATTTATATAACTATCATGGCTGGCATGAGACTCTTGATAAATGTGGAATCAACAGGGAAACTCAGCAAGGTGGGGAACTTTATAACAATGGAAGGACCTTCTACTGCATAACTCCATCCAGCCTGCTGTTCCCTGGGTGTCTCGACTTAAACCTCTTACTCCTCAATCCATCTTCCCTATAATCTCCTCCCCCTGCTCTTCACTGTGAGTCCAATTCTGTTCACTCCTACCACTTAAAATGTGATGCAACCAAACATGCATTTATTTACCTGCTTATTACCACCTCCCCTAAAAGATGGCAAGTTTCACTGAAATGTGAACAGTGACAAGTTTCACTGAAATGTGAACAGTGACTATTTTTGTTGTTGGTAGTTTTGTAGGCCCAGGGGTAAGAGGGGAGCCTTCAGATGCTACATCCCATGCCCATGATGGTAAATGTATCCCTATCTCCAATCCCTGTGCTCACGGTGGTGCCAGCACCCAGTAAATGGCTATCCCTGCCTGGGCAGGGCCATCTGCCCTGGCCAATGTTCTGGGAGTCCCTCTTCTAACTAACTCAACACCACACATAGTGAGCCCTTCCCTAGCCTGCTCCCTTGGCTGCCCCAAGTGTTCCCTTCTGTCTGGCTCTCAGCTGCTGCATCTCTGGCATCTGGCATGGGGTCTGCTTCCCAGCTGGCTGACTAGGGCTGACTTCCAACCTGACTCTTGCTAGCCCCACTTCTCAGGTGTGGATTGCCCATTGCATCTTTGTCCAACCCAGCCCTAGTTGGATGTTCCTGGACACTCTACTCTTCCTCAACCTTTCTGCCTGTTCATCTGTCACTTTGTGCCCTACCCAGTTCCTGATTTAAGAGCCGTCTCGGATCTTGATGCTTGCTATGACAACTTGGACTTGCACCTCCCCTCTCCTGAGTTATCCTGTTCTCTTCTGGGGCTTTCTGGAGAGCCAACACCTCTAGGTCTGCTCCGCTCAGTTTACTCTTCTGTTCTCTAGGGCTTGGCAGTGAATCTGTCGCTAAGGGTTTCTGCTGATGGCTCTGAACTCCAACTTGGACAGTCTTAGTTTCTTTTTTTAAAATGATTTATTATTATTATTATTGATTATTTATTATTGTGTGTGTAGGTACAGGTTTCTGCAGAGTCCAGAGATGTTAGATCCCTTTGCAATTGGAGTTACAAACATGTTGGGAAACCCCAATGCTAAGGTCAAAGTCTATCATTATTGGAAAGCCCAGAGCTCAGTGCAAAATGGTGGACTCCCTTTGCCAGCAGGGCTTTTTCTCTTCTGACCTTGCCTGGGGATCCAAAAACCCCCATACTCTCTATCTGAGGAATGTCACATAACCTTGGTTAAGATTACAGGTTCAACATCTTTTCTCCAGATAAGAACTTGTTCACCTGAGATTCCTAGAATGCTTCCCCATGCTAATAAGACATCTCAGGACCTTGGCCTTCAGCCAATGACCTTTGCCCACCCTGGATATCCCGACCTCATCTTCCAAAAACTATATAACCTTTGATTTACCCTGAATAAAGTTGATCTGTCTCCCCAAAGCTAATCCCAGAGACAAGTCTGTTGTTTCCATTGTGTTCATGGCCTGTCCGAAATCCCGTTCGTCACCTCTGCTCCCTTCATCCTCGAGGGCCAGCGGCCAAAGGCTCCCAGGGAGAAGAAGCAAGGACTACACAAACAATTTTGAGTTAGCTGGTATGGATACTGAGATTCTAACTCAGGTCCTCTAGAAGGGCAGAACATGCTCTTAACTACTGAGCCATCTCTCCAGCCTTGGGGGTGTGAGGCCAGACAGTATCTGTCTGCCCACCCTAAATTCTCCAGCACGGTGTCTGGCCCACAAATCTACGGTGAATGCACATGCTCAGATAATGGTGGGGGTGGTGGTGGAGGGAGTCATGGAAAAGCTCACACTAACAACCAAGCATGCCAGAGCACAGATTGAACACAATCAGATCCTGTTACAACAGCCTTAGATATGTAGAACCGCATTTACCATTCATTCTGCAGTCTGTTACAGTCTGTTTCCATCTGAGATAGCTTCTTTTATGAAGGGAGAACAAAGCCTACACTAACCGGGTTTGTCACCCGGCAAGCTAAGCTCTTTGTTTCCTAATATTCTGGCAGCCCACGTGGGCCCATAGGGCTAGGTCCGGCAGCTTTAGACCTGCCTTTCCCTGACATATATCACCTCTGGGCTGGGTGACTGTACTTGGCTTTAAGTGTCAGCTCTCAGGTCACGTAAATCACAGCCAAGCCACTCATGAAGGTATTTCCATGCACAGGTTCCCCCCCCAGCACTGTGTGCTGGGTCAACTGACTGCTGAGGGGGAGGATGCGAGCTGGACCCAACAGGGTCTATTCAGTTCCCAACAGTGTTAACCTTCTGAGAAAGATGTGACCACTGACCACTGATGGGAATCAGCCCCGCCACACACACACGCACCCCTTCTGTCCTGCTCACAAGTTTCTTTATTTTTATTTGTTTTTCATGGTTTATCTGCAGGCCTGTTGATCACCCCCAGTAACTGAGTGTCTCTACTGAAATCTGAGGTAGAGTATAATCTGTTTAACTACTTTGGCCAGCTTAAAGGAGCAGAAGGACCTTATCTAGCATGCTTTTTCCCAACATTCCTTGAGGCAACAATGAGTTCTACATGAAGGTGTGTGGACCTCTCTTGCTGGAGGTGGTGATGGGGGTTGCCTAGGAAAGGACTTATTTCCTCTATTGGCTAGAGGGAGTGGCCTTAGGTGTTCAGGATGGAAAAGGCACCTCCACTCTCCCTGTATTATTCTGGGTCTCCCAGGAGCCTCTCCCTTTCCGCAATCTGTCTTTATGTCCCACCCTGTCACAGAACGAGAGACCATTCATCTGTATATGCAGAGTTCACTGGGCCATGCTTGCTGTGACAGGGATACAATGCCCACCAGCCATGACCTGAGCAGTGTTGCTCCTGGATCCCCTCCTCTGCTCTCTTTCTTAGAGCCTCCGTGAGTGCACCGGCAAACGGGGTCAGCAGGTCTGCCTCGAGGACCCGGTATTGTCAGCCACAGGATAGTGGGCAAGCAAAGCTTTTTCATCCTGGATTTCTTGTAGTCTGCATGGTTGCCCCTGAGTAACCCTCTCTGCATCTGCCCTGGGTCTCTGTACCCCTTCCCTGGCACACACCCATACTGATCTCTCATGGCCTCTGCTTACTCCACTTGCATGCTGGCAAACTCCAATGAGGTGCCTCTCTCTTCCTGGTTACCTATACCTATTTCTGAATCTCACCTTCATTCAGATCCTAAGCCCACAGCTTCTGTCTGCCCACCCCCCGCCCCCATGCACTGACCTTGAAAAGGGTGGGCCTTTGCCAGTTCAGGAATCCCATAGTGCTGGATTTTCTGCTGAACCTTCCTAGGCATCTACCTGAGCTCGCTCTCTATCCCCTCAGGCCTCACCCTGATTGTCAGTCACATCTTCAGATCGACTTTCCCTGACCTCAGAGCCCTCATGCTTTTCCTCCACCACACTTATTACTAATCATAATTATATTTGGAAGATATGAAGGTGACAGATCTCTCCCTGGGACTCCTTGATTCAACCTCAGCAGACCCTCCCTCTCAGAGGAGGAAGACCCAGAGGCTCACTAGGCTAAGGTGGTGCGGTGGCTCTGCACATGTCACATGTCACCCAGCAAAAGCACCCTAAGGCCCTGCCCACGTCACCAAGCGAAAAGCACCAAGTGCCCCTGCCATCGCCCTCTTTCACCAGAGTCCCAAGCTCAGAGGCAGCCCTCCACGTCTTCCGCTATGGTACCCTCCCCTTTACATCTGTACTTCCTCGTCATATGTGGGGTAACTCGGCTCTCTTCCATCTTCCTTTCTGCTGCCCTTCCTCTCCGCTGCCCATCATTCAAAGGGAAGACAGGAAAAATGCAAGAAGGTCATTAACTAACGACTTGATTTGAATTTTACTATGGGCATTTGTTTGCTCAATGTTCTCAGCTTTCTTTGTGAGTTCCATGGTGTGCAATCTTTTGAATGCTTTGGTCACCAGTGTAGATCTGTCACCATGCATAGTCGGGGTACATGCTTCTCTAAAGGAACTAGTCTGGTCTTTGTCATTTCAGTTGGAATGTCTAAAACCCCTACAAATGCAGTGCTGAGTGCCCACACCCTGCTACACGGTTATCACAGTTGGCCACACAGCCCCTACCCACCTAGCCACTCTGTGACATTTCCAGCCACACTTACATAAGTTTGTTCCACTCAAGTGGGGAAAGGGTCTTCTGAGACCGGAATATCTGGGTCCCTGTGTTATCTCTGCATCTAGGGAAAACACGCTTCCCCTTTCTCATTGCCTCTCTCCTGCCCATCTCCCATACCCAGGAAAGATAGGAATGACTGACACAGCATTAAAGATCTGGAAAGTTCCCTCCTGAATGATCTCACTAATGGTAAATTGATGGGATTGAATACATTCAAGTCGGAAATGATCCAAATATATGCTAATGAAGCTGAATATGCATTATTTAGACTAAAACAAACTAACTGCGAGTCAGGAAATAAAGTAGGTGAATTATTAGTTTGGCAACTCAAAGAATTGGAAAACTCAAGCACCGTTCCAAAGACAAGGCAGTGGCGGGCAGGAAAATGTGGTTAATGAATTCTAAACCAATTAACCTCAAATGGATGGCTCGCTTGAAGACCCACCACCCCTCCCCCCACCTCCCCCAGGTTGCCGGCTGAAATTTAAAAAGGAAAAATGGTGTTGCAATGTACTTTTCTTGCTTTTTCCTTCCTAAACATGCTCTCCTGGAAACTTGAATCTCAGGGGGAGTGGGGATGGTGGAGAAAAAGCACAAACAGATCTCAGAGCCAAGGAATGGGGCTATTTGGGCCAGGAGTGGGGGTGGGTGGGTGGATAAATAATGCAGAGGAGTTTCCTGATTCTCCTTTGTCAGAGAAAATTATTCTCTGTGGGAGAGACTAAGCATACTTTGGTGAGGAGACCAGAGCAGATGAAGGGAACCCGAGGCCTCAGCCGGAACAAAACCCTTGTTCTGGGGAGCCTCTGATGAGAGAGAAAAAACGTGCTGGAAACCAACAGTGGTTGGGAGGCCAAGGGGAGCGTCTACAAATTACAAGGCACTGAGGACAGCAAGAGAAAAGGCCCAGGTGGGGTACTCTGACAGGCTGGAGTAAGAAAGGAGTGAGCTGGGTTTGGTGGTATGCACCTATATCCCTACAGGAGGATGGAATGTTTGAAGACAGCTCAGCCTACATACGGATGCCTTGTCTCAGGAAGACCAAATGAAAAAGACAATGAAGTAGAAGAAGAAGAAGAAGAAGGAAAAGGGGGAGGAAGGAAGGAAGGAAGGAAGGGAGGAAGGGAGGAAGGGAGAAAGGGAGGAAGGAAGGAAGGAAGGAAGGAAGGATGGATTGGGTGGTTGGAGCTGGCTTGGCTCTAACAAGAATTAAGATGTTTGCTGAAAGTTCCCCTTTGCTCTTGGTCACTGTCCTAAGTCAAAGACACAGAAATAGTGGAGGAGAGATGATCCCCCATCCCTACATGATTTGGCACGGGGCTATAGGTACAGAGCAGAAGCCACTGAGGCCACATTCCTGCTCTCCTGAAACTGACCGTCCATCCAACTGAAGGAACAGGTCAGACACAAAGGAAGAAGAAAGCAAGCAACTCTTCAGGGTCAGCACTTCTGACGGGGACACTTCAGGTTTATAACAAATGATCAAGTTCCACATCAGTCTACAACAACAGAGGGACCACTACTCAAGTGGTTGGGAGAGGTGCTGTTATCAGCCCAGAGGGCCTGCCGATGAATGCTGGCCCCGAGCAGACTCTGGTACATCCCAGCTTTGTTAACTTCACCAGCCGGCATTCTGATATGCTACTCAAAATGCATGCCCTTAAGGATAAGCTGTGTGCCCAGCCCAGGTCATGAGTTAAAGACAAATGCTAACCAATGTTCTTCAGATGCTCATGGGCCAAAGGAGAAAAACCCATCCTGTTTCAATATTATGCAGAAAAGCTGGCAAACAGACAAGATCAAGGGATGGGGTTGGGAACTGGGGTCCCTAGAGGAGAAATAATGGCACTATCCTGAGGTCTGCCATGGTAGCTCTAATCCAGACCAAGCACAGAGTCAAGATAGAGACAGGGACCTCGTTGGTGGAGCTGTGGGGTGGGGTGTATACTCAATCTCCTTCATAAAGAGCATGGTAGTGCTCAGCTAAATACAGCATCCCAGGAACTGTAGTTGAATCCTGGACCATGCTTCAATCTGCAATGTCTGCAATGATCAAATAGAAAGACCTTGACCCTGACTGCTCAGGAAGGAGCAAGGGTGTCAGCTAAGAATGACAGGAAGCTCCTGTCCTGCTCACCAGGGGAATGGCTTTTTCGGCCTGGACTGACTCTTGGGGTCCTCCTTTTTCCTGCTGAAAGACTAGGAGATGAAACACACCATCACGTCGCCCATGATCTGGAAGGACTTTTGCAGTTCACACCGTTTTTCAGTGACAAGGCCCGTGTCACTCCCAGACCCCACTTCTTTTAGGACGGCAGCCCTCTTATTTGCCAGCTCTGGGCTGAGTTCTCCACAGGAATTTGAATCCTTTCACTGTGGCCCAAGTCTCTTGACCTAAGCAGCCGGTGGAGGTCAGCAGCTGACCAGAGTTCAGCCAGCCACAACCTCTCCCGGAGTTTCCAAACATGACAGGGAAGTACAACAGATGAGAAGCTGGAGATACCATAGGCCCTGACTCAGAGAAGCAGGACCCACCCGATAGGATGATGGAGGAGTCAGAGTTTGAGACGCTGCCTCTGCCTATCCCCAAGCTAGGCCAACTCTATCCTTCTGTCATGTGGCTGTATGTCTGTACCCACCATGACTGACATATCAGTTCTTGATATTCAGCTCCAATCTTTTGCAATCAAACTCTAAGGTCCTTTCAACACACAAAAGTGGGACCATGAAAGAGCTGATCCTGGGCTGGAGAGATGGCTCAGCAGTTAAGAGCACGGTCTGCTCTTCCAGAGGTCCTGAGTTCAATTCCCTGCAACCACATGGTGGCTCACAACCATCAATAATGAGATCTGATGCCCTCTTCAGGCCTGCAGGCAGATATGCAGGCAGAATGCTATATACATAATAAATAAATAAATCTCTACGAAAAACAAAAACAAAAACAAAAACAAAAACTGAGCCTATCTCCATTCACCCAGTGTAGGGGGTTGGAAGGGATTACAAGCATGAGATCATATGTCCCAAATGGAATTTGAGGGGGAAACCTGGTCCCCAGGCATGGTAAGAGCCTTGTTCCCAGAGGGCAGTGACAGAGTGGACAGAAGGAGCCTCTCAAATGACACATGGGAGAGAGAACGGTGGACTTGGCCTTGTGGGTAGAGGATCAGCTCCTTCTGCAGATAGAGAGCCTGCTGATGCAGGCTACACCATGCCTTCAGAGATGAGGTGGGACTAGGCCCAGGGGAGAAGGGGGAATACTCACCACTCAGGAAGGACAAGACCAAAACCCAACAGTACAACAATGAGACTCATCCAAGCAAGAAGCCACAGATCACTTCTCCCTCGGTAAGCTACCTAGTGACCACAACGCTTTCTGGGTTTGCCAGAATAAAGATATAAGCAGTGTTCTGTCACTGCCAATAATCCAATTGTCACGGCTATAAGGTTTAAAGTTAGGGGCTGGCCTGCTCCATTCACTCCAAGCCTAGCATAATCAGTTCAGCCATGGGACTGAAGAGAGGGATAAGTAGGAACAGTACTTGCCAAACAGGCATGAGAACTGGAGTTTGACCCTTAACATCCATATACAAGCCAGGCATAGTGGCTCATGTTTATAATCCCAGCTCTGGGAGGCAGAGACAGGTAGACTCCTAGAGCCCACAGTCTAGTTGGCTTAGTAGAATCTTTGAGGTCCAGGTCAACAAGATATTCTGTTTCAAAAATCACAGTTGACTAAGGAAGACAGTATTAACTTCTTAGCTTCTGTACACACACACACACACACACACACACACACACACACAATCATAACAACCAAGATCACATGCCTCAGTCTGAGTACCCTTCTTACATAACTTGGGCAGAAGAATCTTATCACAATCTGAGAGGGTGACAAACAGCCGAGGCAGAAGGACCCCCTGGGTGTGGGGAGCAGGTCCACTTGCCTCCCCTGAAACCATCCTGGGCCCTCCTGACACAGCCATCCCTGTCCTATTAGAGAAGGATCCCCAAATGAGGGCCCAGGGCTACCGCTCCTGTCTGCTTGTTCTGGCTACTGCTTTCGGAGCTGAGTATAGAGCTGGGAACATGACAGACAAGGCCTCTGTCCTCAGAGACTTAAATGACAGACAAGGGCACAAGCAATAAGCAAGTAAACAAACAAAGGAACACGGCAATTATAGCCTGTAATAAAAATAGAAACCACTTTCCTGTCCAGCATCTCAGAGAGGAAACGGCCCAGAGAGGGTGGCTGAGTTGCCTACTGTGCAATGGCCCCAGGAGATCAAACCCAGTTAGGGTCGCCAGCTGCTATTTCCCAGCCATTTCTCCATGGCCACTCCAGTGCCCTGAAATGTTCCATGGCTCTATCCCAAACTATCCAAAATCCTTTTGAGGGGGGGTGACTCTGGAAGTAGACCCATTCTGCTTTTACTGCTGTTGCCTCTGGTTGACGGTTATAGTAACAGCACAGCCTGTGCTTCTAGGGAGCTTTGCTGTGCATGCCTATTGTCTCTGTGAGAGTGTTAGTAGAACCCACTGTCACAAAAGCATTCATGTTGAGAGGGTAGGTTAAATGGTGCTACTACTCATGGGGTGCTCATGTCTCTGGGTTCCTGGAACATCTTGTGCCAGAATATTGTTTGGCCTCTTCTCTGGTATTGCATAATACTAGAAATTTACTGTGTTCTGCCTAGAGCCCCAGGGACCTCCATCCCAGGTGTCATCCCATACCAGAGGGGTTCCCAGAGGTCAAATGTGATGGTTTGTATAAGCTGGGCCCAGGGAGTGGTACTATTAGAAGGTGTGGCCCTGTTGGAGTAGGTGTGGCCCTGTTGGAGTAGGTGTGCTGCTGTGGGCATGGGCTATAAGACCCTCATCCTAACTGCCTGGAAGTCAGTCTTCCACTATCAGCTTTCAGATGAAGATGTAGAACCCTCAGCTCTGCCTGCACCATGTCTACTTGGATGCTGCCATGCCTTGACGATTACGGATTGAACCTCTGACCCGGTAAGCCAGCCCTAATTAAATGTTGTCCTTACAAGAGTTGCCTTGGTTGTGGTGTCTGCTCACAGCAGTAAAACCCTAACTAAGACAGCTAGATATCTCCCTCTTGTACCACCTACACTTGCCTGACCCCTGACTTCCACACCAAGCACTGGCTCTACCCTTTTAAGCTGCTGCTGCAAGGATCTCTAAGGAAGATGGAGCTCCCACCTGCCACGTTAGAAGCTCCTGTCATAGGCGAGAGGGAGCATCGGTTTTTTCGATCTGAAGGAAGACAACAGCATTGGATGAAGTGCATGCTGGAGAGAAGCTTGTGGCTTGTAACCTGACCTGAATGCACATACTAGACATTGTTATGATGCTGCTACGTCGCTCTGGCTAGCCTAGAACTTGCTAGGTAGACTTGGCTGGACTTGAATTTGTAGTGATCCCCTGGCTTCTGCCACCTGAGAGCTGGGATTGAAGATGTGTACATTGTACCTCGGCACAGTTGCTCCCTAGAAAACTCCACTAAAGGGCCATATGCACTGGGCCTCTGACTGGACCAAGGTCCGGTCTGTTGAGTTTTTGCTTCCATAAGTGTCTTGAGTTCTTGGGCCTTATCTCTTTTGGCTAGAAGCCTTATCTTGTACGCTAGATATGACACGGGCGTGGATCTCCCTAATGTCCAACCTAAGCAGTCTGGGTAGAAAGCCAGACAAGAGAGCAGCCAGTACCTACCTGTCACTCACTGCTGATTCAGGCCCTCCCTGAAGCCCAGCCAGCACAGCTGGGTGGCAGCAGGCAGCCTCTTCATGCAAATTAAATAAAACAACCTTTTTATCTGTTGGCTGATTCCCTCTTTTGAAGAAATCAACTACAAATTCATTTTTCGGGAGAAGCAATTAGGATGATGGATGGAAATGTCAGGGAAAGGAATCAGACAAGTCTAGAGGCTTGGGCTGGGCCGGGCACAGCGCTCCTCGGGACAGGTGGGTAGGGGCAACAGCTTCCCGTGCCTTTCTAGATGTCTCTCTCTTTCTGTCCCCCACCAAGAACTCCAAGATAAGGTACTGTAGCAAGGGCACCCCCGCCCCAAAGTCATTGGTAGACTTTGGGTCTGTTTGAGGTTAGATGCAGCAGAGACATAGCTTGCAGATTAGACTCACACACTCATGGTGCCAGGCACTTTCTAGGATCCTGTCACATGATCCACAATGGTCCTGAAAAATACACTGCTTTACCCATTTCACAGACAGAGAAACTGAAGGGCACAAAGTGACTTGCCTAAGACCATGCAGCTCAATCAGAGGAGAGAATTAGGGTCTTAGTCTGCAAGATGAGCCCATCCACAGAAAGCCTGGTTTGGCTCAGAGCCCTAAGACTTGTTAGCCCTCTGATCTCATCAGTTTACATCTTTCTAAGACTCCATCAAAGTTATTCAGCCGTTAATAGCACAATGAGCCAGGCAGTGTTCAAGGATGCTGGAGTTCCCAGTTCATAGTCAAGGGCTTCTGCTGCCCAGCCCAGGGTTAAGTTTGAAAAACAGGAAATCCTGTGGCCTTGATATAGGCTGCCCATAAGACTGGCTCCCCTCCATGACTTCAGGTCTCAGTGATGTATATCCCTCTATATCACACAGCAATGGAGGACCACACTGGGGCCACTGGAGGGACTCACTTGAACCCTAAGGTGCCAGCCCAGAGATGGGAGCCCCTGGCACTCCAGCAAAGGCCAAGCTGTGTCAGCGTCTGCCAGCCTGTCAGTTCTGGGGAAATCCTTCAGAGAGATGGGTCTGGGCTCTGACTTCAAAGGCTCCCGCGGTAAAGACCTGCTAATTGTTTGAAACACATTTCCACTGAAGTGTGAATTCCCTCTCTCCAAACCTCCCGTGAATTCCAGGAGAGCTCAAGCTGCAAGCTGCAAGGAGCTAAGAAAGAAGCTCCCTTGTCCACAGTTGGAGAGGACTAGAGGAGTCAGAACCCAGGCTCACCCCACCCTGGGTGTGCCCACCTCCCTGAAGGGCTGAGATCCGGTCTTGAGATTGATAATCTTGAACAATGGGACTTCTCTATGGCTGGGGGGTGTGCGGTGTGGGGATTGAAAGTTTGGGGCTCAGAGGCTGCATCTCCTCAAGTCTCCAGGTGATAAACGGGGCTAGCACATAGACATTTCCCTGAAGTTCACTATGTGACAAGCACTGTCCTAATGGGGTGTCATTATCTGCCAACTTCCCCAGCATTCTCCCTACAACCCAGCGCATAGGGAGGATCACTGCGCCCCATTTTACTGAGAAGGACACTGGAGAACCAGTGACTCAAGGAAGGCCGTGTCCTTCCGAATGGAGTAGACAGGATGCGTCCTGACCACAGTGGCATCTCACGTAGCAGTGTCAGCAATGGTGTGAAGAGAACAGAAGGCAGCAAGCCTTATTCCCCCAGGCCAGAGCTTGATCTTGGGCCATCCCCAAGCAGGTGAGGTAGAGAAACTGAAGACCACCCACAGGCAAAAAAGAAGACACCGAAGTCACCAGGGTCTGCCGAACAAGCCTTCAACGCTCTGTTTTCCTCTTCCATACAGGAGACTCTCCCATCCCTTCCAGCAAGGTTGTCTTGGGCAGCCAAGCTGGCCAGTCACTCACATGACCCTGAGAGTGAATGGCCCCTTCAACTTTGTGCCTGAGGCACCTCATTAGTCTCTCCCTGGTCTGGCCCTGGAGATAATTACACATTAAGAACCCAGACCAGAAAATTCCAAGAGTAGGCAACAAGTGAGCAAAGTGAATGACACAGAAATGACTAATCGCTGAGTCAATGATCCTTCCTTCCTTCCTTCCTTCCTTCCTTCCTTCCTTCCTTCCTTCCTTCCTT